>JAGFPH010000788.1:77015-97414 GCA_018207615.1 Philaenus spumarius
GCATATTAAAAACGTATCTGGGTATCTGCAAACATCCAGCTAAGGCTATGATTTACCAGGATGTAGATTTAGCGGTTGAAAAAGAAATCTCTCTTCTCTCTGATTTTTTTATTATTATTTTTTTATTTTGTATTTATTTATTCGGCACGCATACCGTGACGAATACGATTGACGGGCAGCCAGTGAACAATAAATACCAAACTAATTAAAAATGCATGTTATAATTCACTTTCGTGAAATAGCAGATGAAAGAAAACGAGAGAAAAATATTACAGTTAGTTATGAATCATAGTGATGAAAAAAAAAACAATTCCCTGTAGCGAAGTACGGGTATTCAACTAGTTTCCTTATATAATACAGGGAAAACCACAGCAATGAAGTTAAAATAAACAATAATTCTATAGAATCATTTTCCACTAAACAATTATTTCTGTAAACCGGGGGGGGGGGGATCGTGCCAACTATAATTTTCGATGTTTTGATATATTCAATTTCAAAGTTTGAATAAATCCATAAATCATGTCGTATCAGATAAAACCAAATTTAGTTCACCAATTTAAAGATTATGTATTTATGTTTCGTAATACATGAAGAAAGGAAAATAAAAACAGGAATAATGAAACGATAATTTAAACCCAATTCTTTTTAAACTAATGTTACAAAGTTATACAAATATCAAAACGATGGTTGGAACTATTTTCTTCCAACCACTTCTTACATTATTGAAAGAAAAATATTGTATAATGTTATTCTTTTGATAAATATTTGTTATTTGATCACAAAGTTAGTCCAATTTACGACAAATTAACCTATTTCCATACATTAATTACCATCAATTTGAAAGTTATACTTTTGCCTCGTTTCACAGATATTTTAGGAATATTCCAGAGATATAATATTCAAATACTGTTCGAAATACTAGAACTAGATTTTAACCCTAGATTCATAGAGCATCTTTATCAATATCAATTCCAAAGTTGTTTATAACTTGTTCATTAACTGGTTCATGGAATAGTTTTTATCATGTACTACAAACAGGTCACTCCTTTCAACCACACGAAATAACAAAGGACCAACTCGCACAGCAGTAATGAAAGCAAAGTTTACACTTGCTTAGTTTATTGCTTCATTATACCACGTGATACACCCAATATTGTCCAATTTCGTGTTGTAACACATGATTATATTTCTAGAACCGGCTGATTTGGTTAGGCATACAATCAACACGCTGATTGTTTTGTTTACACATTATAAATATAAGAATTAGTTTTGCTACTTTTTTAAACAAAGCAATTGATAAAATTAGAATGTTTTTGGTAACGAAATAATTACAAAAGAATAAACGGATTAATACATATTTACAAAAGGTTTAGATTTCAAAGTAATTATACTTTTAAATAGATTTTTATTCACTTAACAATTTAGCCCGTAACTAAAGATTAATTTGAAAAAGTAGATATTATTTATAAGTACTGAACATTTCTTTTAATCCAATAAGCTTCGACCATTGACCAAACACACTTTTATTCTATTTACCAAACATCACGGTCGTTAACCGAATTCAATCCTTGGGCGTTAAGCTTTTTATTTAGGTTATATTAGGTACTCTAATTCCTCAATTACACGGAGACGTGTAAATATTAAATGGTAATTTATGTTTTAATACAAAGTAATAACTTAACAAAAAGTATTGGTAAAATTGATGATAATCTCTATGATTTGTAATATTATTCTGTGTTATTGTGTAAGCAGTTTGTTGTTTCACTAAATACTTTCATAATACACTAGTTACTAATTCAGCTTTTATTTGACAGATATATTGTTATATAATAATATTGCTATTATTAATATTGTTATTAATATTTCCTTTGAAATGTACAATAAACAATAAATGAATAAATTTTATTAAAAAACTATTTAGTGTTACTTTTGTAACTATTTTGTTAAATTTGCGCATTAAATTTTATCTTTTGGTATGATTATTATTGATATAATTGTTTTTTTTTTTTATCCGTTTGTCAGTGTTACATCGCAGTTTGTGATTATTGCACTGATTGTGACAATGCTTTTGTTTACATTGTAGGAACTGTTTGTTGCTGTGATGCAGTGTAATTTTAGCTACACGTCCAGACTTGTATGTTTATTTCTGTTGTGTTTTCAGTTATCGGTTTGATCAATTAGGACATCTTGTTTTTAACGGTTTTTGTTTTGATTCGAGTTTCTTGTGTATATATTTCAGTTCGTCTAAATGATGACGATTCACTTTCTACTTCTGTTTTGGTAAGCTGATAACGTGTTTAAAACGGTAGAGGTATAAAAATGATGCATATTAAAGCTGAATCGATAATTGCTCATTTCCAGGAAATGAAAAAGATTTTCAATTTGGAGAAAATATCAAAGAAATTTGATAACCAATTATTAAACCCCATCATTGTAATGAGGACAAAAAAATACAGTTGACAATTTTGACACAATATTTCATTTAATTTTTTAAATATTGTCCGCCCTAAAGAAATTGACATGTTCTTAAACTAATAAAAATGTTGGACATTCTAAATACTTAAACATCAACAATCTAAAAACGAATAACCGCAGTTTTGAATGTACAAAATATGTTTATAAAAAAAACATTAGTACTTGTATTTTTGCTTAAATACTTACTTAGGCGGTCAACTCTTGGTTAACAGAAATGTAAACATCTTTAATATACTTGTTTAAATTCATTTTACAGAAAAAATTCATTTGTTTTAAGCTGTTATATTGGTTGGCATGGTTAAATTATGATAGTCAGCTTTGTAGCAAGTTATTAAACCCTTACTTGGACAATACTTGAACCAGATAAAACTGTTAAAATAAAATAAACTAGTTAATTGTTTGACAACAATTGTGTTTTTCTTTTTATACATGAAATTATACACAATACATAATAACATTCAATATTTTTTCAAGTAATACCAACTTTTAGGAATAATTTATTTTTTTAATCAATATTATCCAAACAATAGTATCTTTTAACAACTTGATTCCAAAAATCGTAATTTAACAAAGTATAACAAGTGTTTTGGCTGGTTAACAAGATGTCATAATGCAATGTTTTTTACATTTACAATGACATGAATGTATCTTCATGCAATATTTTACATATTATACTTAGCGCTTCCAGTCATAAATTTAACTCTTTTCAATAATGGTTTTTTAACAACAGTTTAAAAAAAAGTATTTTTATTTCATTTAAAATACTTATAAGCTATTAACGAATTTTGTATGACATAATATTAGGTTGTAAAGAAGTTAGCAGACAAGCTTTTGATATACAAAGTGGTTATAAAACTAAACTGATATTGGTCTTCAAAATATGTTATACACAATTGAAAATTAACAAGAATCTACAGTAACATACTTGCATATTTTCTTAGTATAAACTTGGAATTTTACAGTAGGACAATCTTGAGCGTTAATTTAATAAATACAAAAAAAATAATTAAACTGGAAGGTGACTAGGTCTGGATGAGGATTACAAAAACTATTGTTCAAGAGAGCACATATACAAAGGGAGAAATAATGCCATTTATTTACTTACTTGAAAGTTCAGCTTTTCAAAGTATGGTTTGAAAGTTCCATTTGACAGTTAAAAGAAAACAATTAATTACACAGTAACCGACTAACAATAATGTATGCAAGGATAATTCAAGAAATAGGAAAGGAAATTGAAATAATCGAAACTATACTGAACAGAGTTATAAAATTAATTATACCCTCACATGAGTATATTTACATGTTATTTTTTGATAAAACTTATATTTAAGTATAATACTTCTTACAGATATTTTTATATTTGCACTTATGTTTAAATTAAATGTAAAGTTTAAATTTTTAAATAAAATTTGGAAAAATTAAACGAAAAATAAAGGAATTAATAAATAAAAAAGGTTTATTTATATACAATATTGAAAACAAAATATGTTTTTAAATGTAAGAATTTCTAAATTAAAACCCTTGTAGACTGTAAGCCGAAAATACTATTTACGCCACACCTATATCAATATAATTATTATTTTCCTTCTTTTAAACTAACTTTAAAAAATATACAATCGATTTTTGTTTTATCTCTTTTTTAAAATTTAAATTAAGTCCCTAATGCAATAGATTTCAAATTACAAACTGTAAGTGTTATAAATACATGTTATTTTTTTTTCGTAAAACTGTTAGGCTATGTTTGAAATAACAATTTTGGGTACTTATAGATAGTTGAAATTGCACTAGGTTAGAAGAAGTAGCAGAAGTTTTAGGTCTGGTTTTTGGACCAGACCTAATCGGTTAAAACAATAAAAGTCTACCTAATATTTAACATTGTATATTTGATAATTTATCTTGAAAATAAAATGCACGTATTTTACAATATTTATAAAGACAGTTTTATCAAATAACTTAACTGTATTTGACAGTTATTTATACTCCATTCTAATCAATTGTATAGTAAATCATGTGGACATCAGGACATGTGACTTGTGCTTAAGGCCCGTATTACACTGTCAAATATTTTATAAAATATATTTTATAAAAGTTCTTTGAGAAAAATCTTTGATAGTGTAATGGGCTATATTTTATAATATATTTCTTTTGTAAAATTTAACAGCTTATTATATACTGTTTAAGAGCCTTTTAAAAAATGTGATACATTTTTACCTTTTAGTACAAGTCCAAAATGTCTCATAAAACCTTATCAATCTTTTATAAAACATATTTTATAATATATTTTACAGTGTAATACGGGTCTAAGACAGGTTAAAACATTTCAATCAAATTGAAGTATGAAGGTTAAAACATTGAAAAGAGCTTTATCTTTACAAGTGATAAAATTAAATCTTTTGAGTTGTAAATATAGCAAGGTTTAAAAGTCTAATATTACATGTATTACTATTACTTGACTTCATACACAGTTTAATACCTTTTCATTATTAGCAATGGAACATATTACAATACTTTACCAATTTATAAAAGGTTTAATGATTATAGTGTAAGTTAAAAAACAGAAGACATTTGAATGATTTTTACGTAAAATATATGTGAAATAAAATGCTAATGAAATTTTTACAAAACATGTGTGTATATAAATGGTGGTTTCAACAACTTTGAAAAGATTTGGTAAGAACTATTTAATTAAATTTGCAATCGCTTTACCTGGCTTCTATTGCTTCCATTGCGCCATTGCTTTAGTACTGGGACATGGTGAAGTTAGTTTGAACGAGTTGTTAAGGTGAAGTTAATAATCTGCAAGTTTTATTAACGGATAAACAGTATAAAATTTTTTACATTTTACATTCGATTGTCTTATTTTACAATATTGCATAACTTGGTTTGCTTCAGTTTTGCAAGTGGTCTCAAAACGGGTGTCTAGGATTGAGTTGAACTTGAACTGACTTTCTGCTTTATGCCCAAGATCAGCTGTTTGGGCGCATGCGTTTACTTTGTTATATCTGATTGCTAAAAGAGCATTCGATGTCCGCGAGATGAAATTCACTTGCTGATTTAGGTCAATTGTTAAACCTAATTCAAGTTAGAAAAGTATTTACTGATGTAACGTTCTCGTTTTATTAAAACATGCTTCCCGATTGTAACAAAGAATTACCTAATTATATTTTAAAGTGTTCATAAAATTTTTTAAAGAATTTTAATTTGTATTCAGAACATTTCGCAGTACACTCTGCATCAAAGACTTCAATCATCAATTGGCAGCGGAAAATTAATGCAAAGACTAAACTAGCAGCTATGCCTTGTACATGCTTTTCAATACATTGCTACGGTACTGTGATGATATCCTGTGACCAATAATTAGAATTTAAAATTTCGACTAACTAGATAAGTTGTATTACAAATGAATGTATATGTCCATTAGAATGAAAATAGTATCAATGTATTTTGAAAGTTTCAACAACTACTATCACCATTAATTAATTAATGTGTTATTCTATATATTACAGATCAAACAAGATTAATGTTTATTATTATTTTTTTTTTATATAATGATCAAAATATTTACACAAAAAATGTATGTAACCAAATTGATATATATACATAATTTTTAGTACGAACTGATATATACTGTATAGGCTATTGATTAAAAGTTAATACAAATGTATATTAATAAACTTTCACAATAGAGGGGGAGAGAGAGAGAAATAATGAACATAAATGTGTTTAAAGTGTATTCTGAATCGCAAAATGAATTGTCTTTTATTTTCGGAAAGTTTGTACTTTAATCAAAACAGCGGGAAATAAGTGTTGACAGCTGAAGCAGCAGGGGTTAAATTTACGACTCTTCACGGGCAAATAATTAAAAAAGCTTTGTTTCACTTTTTACATTCTTTTTTGTAGTGGAAATTCAGGATGCTTACATACTGAGTATATATAGGAATTACGTTATTATACGTTATGTTTATTACCGTATTGACACAATTTCAAACCAAATATTAAGTTACACTTCTAAAAATGTATACTGTAGTAAAGCACAACTGATTTTGAAAAATCTTGGCAAGGCTGAATGACAATTTATTATTGTTCTTGTTGTCATTGCCCTCTTTTTACATGAATACTACATACAAATTCCTTACTCAAAATATTTACTTAAAAATATACCTAGTATTTAGAACTATTATTCAGAAATTTTTATTGTTTTTTTAATCAATAATAGTTTTTTAACATGGTTTAAAATGTTGTAGTGCGTGTTACGGTATTACTTAAATTAGTAATAACGTAACACAAAAAACTAAATTTCTAAATTGTAAATTAGAATGTCTAAATTTTTTAACCAAAAAATTTAAATTAAAATCGTTTTAATATGAATGAAAAATTAAGTACACTTTTAAGTGAATGCTACTAGTAGTATAATATTCGATATAACGTGTAGAGCTAAATTAGCGTTGATGCTGAAAGTTGAACAAAATTTAGTTTATTTTGTATAATATTTTATCAAGAGATGGCTTGCTTGTTTTTCTTGTAAAATTTCGATTTAATTTAAAACTACTAAACTGTTTTTGAATAATGAGTTAAGCATTGATGTCTATTGACTAATCTTTGTTTCTTCGTATTATTACAAGAAACGAGGAAAATCAGTTTCAAGAATCTTACAAATTTTTTAGTAAAACTGCCATTTTTTATTGGATTTTAAAGGCCTACAGTTCAAAAACTGTGACAGTGAAAATACTCACAAAAAAGGGTGCTACTGTATGTCGGAATGAAAATAGGAATAAACTAAACATTATTGAAATATAAATTGTTTTATATTTTTTATATAAATAGAAGCACCACATGCAGAAGGTCAGTAAAATAAAAAATTTATATGAATAACGTAATATATTACCAAATATATGTATATACATTGTTTAACAATTTGATAATGTTATATTAAATTTGTAATTCATATTTAAATTTTATCGCTTCTTATTATAAATCATTTTGCATTTTTTATTAGAAACTAATTAAGTTTTTGATTTTTAATCCTGGAGCTGTACATACTTAACATTTAGTTGTTTGGTGTGGAAATTGAGGTTAAATAAAAATGGCATCATACGTGCACATTAAATGTTCAATAACGACCCATGTTGCCATGCTTGTTTTAAGGAATTACATTTTGAGTTGAGAATTTGAGTTGTATTTTTATTAATATCATTGAAGAAATAACTTGTTTCTTCGATGTTAATATTTTACGTATTTCCAATACTAACTATCATATTATTTTTGCAATTGCTATACGCGAAAGTTAGTAGAATTTATGGTATTCTAATACAAAATTTAAAATATAATATTTAAATGAATATTGAATACAATTTTTATAATATACATATAATTTATAATTAGATTTCAAAGGTATCCAGTATTTTTATTTATTCATTACAATCTCTCATATTTTAGTTTTAAATTAATTAATCCTTATAAAAATTAAACATATATTTATTTTACAAAGATGGAACAAAAATTAATATATACGGAGTTTTTAAAAGAAATATTTAAATACAAATAATAAAACTGTTTACAAAACAGAGGTTTTGTAAATGTTAATTTAATTTTTGAATATCTTTGTTAAATTAGTGCTATATAAATGTGCTGCTGTTGTAATGAAACTAATAACTAATAAAAAGAACAAACTAAAATAATAATAATAATAAAATATAACTTTATTAAATACAAAATGTATTTTCATTTACAGTTATTGGAGATTTAAATAAACATTTGTTTTAAAATATGTGATTATTGTATTATAATTCAAACTTTTAAAATTCCTTTGGCAAGATGTCACGCGGATAAACTTTACGTTTTTAGAGCTCTTATTAATAGATTTTTACATTTCTATTCAAGTACAACAGAGGTCAACGCAAGTTCTTGAATTTAGTGTTAAACTCAGGTTATTTAAATTACAAATAAGAGTAAATCCAAATGTATATTCAAAAACGTTTAATATTAAAATAGTAAATATAAAAAGACTACTGTTACAACATTTAAATAAAACATCAACTTTTAAAGCAAACAATGTGTGTTGTTATACCAATAAAACATTCAAGAAATAAACGGTACCAGGAACTGGCACATACTTTCTCACAAACACATTTAAATTACCAAACAGATTCACTGTGACTTGTAGGGTGGGGTAGGAGAGTTTTTTTTTATTAAAGTTGGAGATTAACTAATAAATATTATTATTATTATCTAGAGAGAAAACTATTCGATCGTTTTCGAAAAAAATTGCACCAAACACGTCAATTAGGTTTTTATAGATGCACGTAAAAAGGATTTGAAATTTTTTTTAAAACAACCCGCTTTATGGCCAAAAAACCCCCAAAAATCTGCTATTATTATTATTATTAGCTAAACTAGAATTTTAAGAAAGATGCGGGTTTTCGTATATGATAGGGCACATTAAAGGCTACAAATAAGCCAAATTTTATCAAAATCGTTAGAGCCGTTTTTTTATAAAAAAATAATAACTGATTTTTGGGGGGTTTTTTGGCCGAAAAGGAGGTTGTTTTTCAAAAATTTTTAAAACCTTTTTTCGTGCATCTATACAGGCCTACTGGACATGTCTGGTGCAAATTCGGTTGAAATCGATCGAATAGTTTTCTCTCTAGCTTTGTATACTTTTATTAAAGAAGGCGATTAACTAATAAATATTATTATTATTAGCTAGAGAGAAAACTATTCAATCGATTTCAAACAAATTTGCACCAAACACGTCAATTAGGTCTTTATAGATGCACGTAAAAAGGTTTTGAATTTTTTTGAAAAACAACCCCCTTTATGGCCAAAAAACCCCCAAAAATCAGTTATTATTATTATTATTATTGGCTAAACGAGAATTTTTAGAAAGATGCGGGTTTTTGTATATGGTAGGACACATTAAAGGCTACAAATAAGCCCAATTTTATCAAAATCGTTAGAGCCGTTTTTTTATAAAAAAATAACTGATTTTTTGGGGGTTTTTTGGCCAAAAAGGGGGTTGTTTTTCAAAATTGTTCAAAACCCTTTTTCGTGCATCTATACAGGCGTACTGGATATGTCTGGTGCAAATTTGGTTGAAATTGATTGAATAGTTTTCTCTCTAGCTTTTTATACATACAGACATACAGACATTCATACAGACATACAGACAACAGACATACAGACAGACATTTTGTAAAACCACTTTTTTGGACTCAGGGGGTCCCAAAACGGATATTTCCACAAAAATTTCAACATCGATTTCTTTTTGCGATCACTATACTTTCTCTATAGAAGTACTGTATAGTGAGAAAGTAATATTCACATTAAAACTGTTTTATACAATGTCGTTCTGCGAAAGTTATTACTAGCGAAGACAATTTAAATGACAGTAAGTACTATATTTATTACTTTGTCTAATGAAGAACCGTTGTTGACTGGTGTAGCATAATATATTAGGTTTAAGTTTTAGTACAAAATAAAAATGTGCCAACAGTTTTTGTTGATAAACATAAGTTTGAAATAACACATAGAATTGATTTTTAGTAAAAAAATTAAAATTAATATTTGTGGGAAATCTATTTATACAAACACATACATACATAGAACAAATACATTTTCTAATCTCACTAAACTATGTCGTCAATTATCTGATCGGTGAAAAAGTTAGCATTTATCCCTCAGTGGTTCACCAAACCCTCAGTGCCAGGTAACCAACCTAGACTCGTTTTACAAAGAAACTAACAAATGAACTACAAACAGAAAGCATACTTGCGAGTACCAAACAATTAATCAAAGTAAAAATAACCCAACCACTGTAAATATATTACGTCTTATATTAGTTTTTCTTTATTTCCAATATTCTTTTTATATGGTTAATGATGCTGTATAATAAATGTTTTGACTGTTCTTGTTATTCATAATTCATAATTCCATCTAAGTGTATACTACTTATTACGATTTAAAGTTTTGTTGTTTGGTTATAATATATTATTCTACTAATATATTATTATTATATAATATATTATTACTAATATATTATTCTATTAGTTTATGTATGCATCTCAAAGACGTAGTTTTTTATTACTTTATAATGATTTATTTTGATTGAAGTTGCATCACTTTTGTGAAAGATAAATACGAATTTACTTTGTTTTTGTCTTAACTATTATATTGTAAGATAATGTTTTCTGTTCATTTATGTCAAAGTCTTTTATTTCTCGTACCCATCCTTGTAAAATTTGGATTGTATTTTAGACATGTAACATTTACTGTACTTAATCATTAATTTAAAACTTTAGTCTAAGTTGGTGTGTGTAAGTTTATTAAGATTAGTTATTGTTTCATGAGAAATATAATGAGGAAAACTTACAGTTCTTGTTTAAAAAAAATAAACTAAAATAATAGTAACATATGTAGGTTTCACTATTTTTCTCACAGCATTCTTCTTCAAATTGAATTACAATATATAACTGTTTATTTTTTTTCAAAAAATTCTAGTAAAACAAAATAACTATCAATAAAATTAATAGGGTTATCTAGTCACAGGCAGGTATTAAAGTATCTATTGTCCATCGTTTAGGTATTAAATTAAAATGCCCTGTATTGTTCGTGATACTCTACGCATGCGTGCTGTTAAAATAAAGACATATATAATTAATTAAACATAAACCTTACAAATTCAACCCATGCTACGGTTATCAATATTTAAACATATTATGATGATTTTTTGAAAAATATGGATTTAAATGTTAAAATTAAATATGAAAATACAACAATAATAACCGAGTAGTTGTTGTTATCAACAATGGACTCGATTGTATTAGTTTTACTTAAAACATTTATTGTGAAACATACAACTGCTAATAAAATAATTAATACTAACATTAATACAACTATATAAATTTACTGTCTTATAAGCGTATACCACTCTACACACATATTGTATTATAAACTTAATTGTATAAAAGTATTTTAATACTGACAAAACATTTAGTTACAACATCGTCAAAATAATATTAAAAGCCGTATAGTAAAATTAAATTGTGTAATAAAGTGTATGTTATCTATACTCGCATTTAAAACGGTAGTCAAACCCCATACTAAAATATATAAAGTTTATAATAGTGCCATTTTATTACCTATTTACTACATTTGTTGTATCTTGTTTGTTTGACAATTAATTATTTGTTAATACTTTTTATTGGATGAAAATAATAGTGGAGATTTTTTAGTTTAACAACGTAATCGTCGGAGGAAAGTTGCTACCTATTTCTTTGTTTTGTTCTTTTTATTAGATAGCCAACAAGTAACCAAACAATAAAAGGTTTAAAAGACATACAATATATGTATATAAATTAACTAAAATATAGCTCAAATTTACAAACAATAAACAACACACTTTGAAATAAAATTTATTGTAACCATGTATTTACAAAAAGCTAAAAATAAAACTGACAAAGTTTAAAAATCATATTTTTTTAAATATACAAATTTCATCAAATAAAGCGGCCTCCAAGGTCTGCCTTTTTTGAGGCTACACATTTCTTAAGATTTAACTGATAAAATGGGCGCTACGCACTTTTCCTGATGGGTATCACTAGGCCTCCAATTTGGTACTAGTACCAACTTCTATGAATAATAATAAACAAAGCACGTTATGGTATTATGGATTAACTTCTATGATAACAAATTAATAATTATCATGAAAGCCAACAGACAGTGTTTCCGGATCTGTCATCAATTATCACAAAATCTAACAGTTATTCAAGGTACACCACATGACCACGATATCATATTCAGTGATAGAAAGATTATTTATGTGTTTACATTTATAATACTTAACATTTTGTTTTATGTAGGTATAGAGGCATCAAAGGCCTCCCAACCACTGCGACCCACTTGGATTATTGTGGTATGATAATACTTTAAATACAATTGTCGGTTTTACAAACAATTATATGCGTGTATTGGTTTCGCTTGTCGCTTGTTGATTTTCGAAGGGATGCAAAGGATTAAATCATATTATATTATGAAAAGATAAAAACACAGATAAATAGGTTAATAAAGAGCAGAATTTAGAGTAACCTATCTAATAAATATAATTATTTACTTTATTCAAACAAAACGCATTTCCTATTGCAAAAGAACTAAAAATCAGTCAAAAATGTATCGATAACTTTCGTAAACCTAATTCTTTGAATAATGTTAATTGGCAAACATTGCATGAAACTACTAAAACCAGATTTATTAGTAAATTAGGTAACCATTTGCTGTGTCATCTGTTAAGTCTAGAAACTAACTAAATTTAATGTAAATGATTTGATGAATAGTAGTAATTGTGGTTGTTGTCCAGTAGCTATTGTTTGATTAGTAATAATTATTGTGACTGAAACAAATAAGCTGGAAGTTTTGGTAATCAAGATCAAGGCTAGGTAAATATACGGTAGGTGAACGCAAGTGCACATGGCCATAGCTTGTGATGCGAGACAAAGAGTCATGAAATAATAGAGCCGGTAAGGTTTGGACTATGTTGGTCACTAAGAAAGTAAGTCATGTATGGCTTTATTAGTAACTATCAGTTTGAGTTTAATTGTCACTTCAATGTGTATGCAGTGTCGTTTACATAAAATTATTTGCAACAAATCGGCTTCCATTATAAACTTCCATCAATAAAATATCTAAAAGAAAACATTTATAAATAAGTATATAAACATTTTACTACTAGTTCTGTAATATAATACGTCTTTAAAAAACCCAAAATCTCATGTTTATTGCATAAACACATATAGCTAATATTAATTTAATGTTAGGAAGATATCAATTTGGGATGGATAAAGGTATAATTTCCTTTCTTCAAGTTTCGGTACAATAATGTACAAAATCGGCCAAATAAATTCACTAATTTTCTTTATCATCTGTTAGTTCCAATCACAACGACAATTTTTTGAATACGATTTGTCGTTTAATAACCCTATTTCACCTCAATTAATTTTGTTATCTTGTAATAAAATTTGAAGAAACACCAATAACGAGTTTATCCGTGACTGAGAAATAAACAGATTTTTTATTGGCATTCGGTATATATAAAATTAGTTATAAACCTACTCATAAATCAAAGCGTTCAAGTGATTTGTAAGGATTTTCTACTTTACGTTTTAACTATTTGTATAAAGGTTTGTGAAATAAAAGATATCGTAATTATTATATGTATTATGATTATAAATAACTTTTTCTATACTAAATTTTTAAATTAACCTTAACTAAGTTTTATTTAATTCATATTATCAGTTTTGAATTTGTTTATTTTTATTGATAAAGAACTTTTTTGCAGATTACAATTTTCTAATTTATGATGAAGGAATTGTTTAAGCTTTATTGCAATTGTTCTTACATTTAATTTTATATTATTACTTCGCAAGTTAGTTTAAATATTGAATTAATTATAGACAAAGAAATTAACAAGTAAACATTACAAGATTATGGCATATAAATATTGATAATATATTAAAAAGTAAAAAAGTTTATTAATTCATTTTAAAAAACCAAGAATTAGACTGACACATATTTAATATTGAAAAAGTATAAACAAAATGGATTCATGGGATTGAAGCAAATATCCTTATTACTGAAGCTACAGACAATTAGCAATCATTTACCATGACACAGAGGGTATAGAACAATTTGAGTAATATAAGCTGTGACTCATTTACTACAAAGTATATTATACAATTTAAACTGTGTTGTATAAAAAAATCCTTACACATAAGTTGTTTTCCTGACTTTAGATTTATTCAAAGGTCTTGAACCAGGTCCTTGCTTGCTCGGTCAATTATATAAGTCATATTTATATTTTATTTATTGTCATTTTATTAGTTAGGTAATGTATGCATAAAACAAAATAAACTCAATCACACAATATTGGGAACATTTTATTCAGGGTATGTCAGATAATTTATTTAAATCATTGCTTTTATTAAATGCTCATCATATTATTATAATGATTCAATACGAATATCATATATATTTATCTATATATATTTTTTTGTAAATTGAAATATGGTAATGCAACGAGAGCCTATTGATATTTCAATCAATCTATAATATTGCTACATATAGTTATAGTAAATATTAAAAAGTTTTTATATTGCATTTAAATATAAAAAATGCAGTTATAATTTTAATAGGTTCTTGTATTTCATGTTTCATAATCTTACAATATTGCAATCTTCCAATAGACTGAAAATGTGTAACCATTACAGTAAATTTAAACTAATGAAAATAACTGCACTTTTATTATAATATGTGGTTTAAGTTAAATATTATTGTTTTGTCATATGTACAACGTAATCTTTGTTTTCAAAAATACTAAGACAGCAATATCTCTATGTTTCTTAAACAGTTAAAAATATAAATTTACGTTTCCCTTTTTTAATCAACTTATGTGTTTCAAAAGAGCCTACATATTTTATAGTTATATTATAATTGTATAGTTATATTACAATTTTATAGTTAGCAAAAATAATTTGTACATAAAGAATAACTTTAATTGTATATTTAATATTATTTATTACTTTAATAGTATTTGATGTAAGTCTATTTTAGGATGATTTATGATACTATTTTTCAAATACATTAAAAAGTTATAATTTAAACTTAAAGTTAAAGTTTAAATTAAGTTAAAGTTGGTATTTTGATAAAGTTGTAACTATATTATCATTACGAGTACACATAATAAAAATGTAAAACAAAACTAATTAGCTTTTAAAGATGATTTGGTTTATTATATCGGTATTTTATTTACTTCTCAAGATAAACTTCTATTAAAAGAACAAAATAATCCATACTGTAAAAAATAAAGTTAATTCTAAAATCTATAATGTGCAACATACTAACTTAAATATATATAAAAACCAAGAACTAAATAAATATATACAAGAAACTATTCCTCGATGGGTGTGTTCGTTATGTTTAATTTATTTTTTATTTATAATATTAATTGTACCTGTACACGTAATATGGGGCAAATATTAGATTTCTTTTAAAATTATCAAAAACTCCGTTTATGGAAAGTTTTAGAAATAAAATTCTGGAATTTCAATGTGTAGTTCAGATAGTGAGTTTATATAAATCTTTATATAACTTTCCAAACATTTTTAAAGTTAGCGATTTAGAAAATCCAATGGAGTGACAATAAATTATTGGAAAAGTCGTAAATGTGTCTATCACGTATTTCTGTATTTGTCTTGACTTAGTTATACTCTAACTTTTGTGTTTAAGATTCTACACCTACGTGGTACGAATACGTTTAACTAGAATCTAGGTTAAACTCTTTCTACAATAAAGTTAGACTGTTATAAGTATTTTATGTATAGAATAGTTCCAAGCAAATATAATACAAATTTGTTTAAAACTGACATTTTAAAGATTAAGGAGAATAAATTTGTGTTTCAGTTTCTTAAATCAGTTTAATCAGTTTATGTGACGATGTTTTTGGAGTAGGGTGTTTTAAATTAATTAAATATTGTCAGTGAAGAAACATGACACAATTTTCTAAAGTTACAATTTAATGGCAACTTGGGTTTATTGTGGAACCTTATGCTTAAGGAACAAATACCTCATTTATCACTATGTCTAACATTACATTACAACAGAAAAATCCAGGCTTTTATCGATGTAGCATCATATTATAAAATAATTAAAATGTTTGATTAAACTAAATAATCCACTAGATTTTATAATTCTTGTGATTAAAATTCTAATGTAAGGTAACATGCTCTTAATATAAATTCGATCTAGCAATTGTTTAGTTTTTTCAAATAGTTCTTGGTTGGAATACACAGACTAAAATATAAAAAAATAATAATAATAATTGCCTTTATTTAAAGAATGCTAAAATTTCAAGTAACATAATTTGTACTAAATGATGTATACAAAGTGAACTTTATAAGTCTAAAAATCCTTTACAGATAAATAGGATATAATTCTGCACTCTATTAGGAAATATAACATGTAATTTAGTAACATGAACCTCATTGGGAAAGTCACTTATGATTGTTAGCGAATAAAGTAAAGATGGCAAAGCTATTGCTTGGTTCCGTATTTTCTAGTGTTTATGTTTTTGGTTACTTAGATTTAATCATTTTACCCCTGGCAATGCTTAATTATTACCCATTGAATAAAAAGATGTTACTTCCCTGAACAAATCAACAAATCAAAAGCGAGTGTCCGTCCCATACAAACGTGAGTATCAATATAACAGCTGATTTCACAAATCATCTGTAAAACTTAAACAAAACATATCGTAGATTATTCTTTGGGGTTATGTTTACAACTTCAATCAATATAAGTCTTGTAAAGTTGATTTTCTTAAAATATAAAAATGAGTTAATGTAGGTTACAATACGTTATAAGTTTTGCTTTGAGGTTATAACATGAATATAAATACATCATTTTATTATCAATTTATTCATTTATACAAGTTTAAAGAAGAGATACCCATTCGTTTATATTCGGAAACATTCGTACATTCGTATAACATATAAACATATACCATTATTAATTTATTAATTATAATATTAATAACTTCTAAATGATTTGATCTATCAGTATGAAGTTAAAAAGCAATTAAAAGATAATATTTTTTTTTAGATATTATTTAAATAAATATTAAATACAAAATACATAATTTTAACAAATAGCCTACAGTTTTATAATTGTACCGAGTTAAAAATCCACGTCAGTGAAGGTAGCCCTAGATAAAGTCTATTGTTTTTAAATAGTATTTTTTTAAATTATGTATTTTTGATTTGTATCTAATTAATCTGCCTGTCATTTTTCACAGGGACTTACTAGTTTATTTATAATAACACAAAAGGACGATCTTGTTTTATATATACTTATATTTTCTACTAGAAGACCAAATTTAAGTTAAAGTTAACAGTTTAAAAGTTAACAAAACAGAGTAAAACATTTAACATTTTATGATCAAGATAAAAGATAAACATTAATTTAGCAAGAGCCATTAAATTCAATCGTTTGCTTAATTAAATACTACATAAATAAATTTTAATATTTTTTAGTGCACAAAATATGTTTTTAGAACTATTTCGATTCTTATTTATACAGGTATCAAAGTGCTTGTAGATCAAGTTAGATTTTTAAATTAATACAATATATATATTTCTTTAAAAGTAAAATATTAAAAACTAATTGCAGCATTTAAACAGTGCATTATATGTTCTGTTTTTAAAGGTACAGTTTTAGTTTTAGAAATTAAATCTAAGGATTATATCGAAAATTTAAACTTATTTTGGTCTGAACTCAATAACTATTTCTATGTTAAGGAAACAAGTATTTAAAATATCAAACTAGCATTTAATTCCGCGCAGAAAGTGTTCCTCAAATTACTAGCCTAGTACTTTTAACTAACTATAAGACTACAGCCTTTTATGTAAAAATAAAATTGACCTAAATGTTTAATTTAACACAATGTATATATTAATATTACCTTGAAAATCCATTAATATGTTGTTTAAACTACAAAGTTATACTTGAAGAGTAGTTTGATACAATAGTACTTTTTTTACCGAAAACAGGTATTGTTATTATATTAAAATCATTTCTTCCCTTTGAAAATAATTTTCTACCTAAAGAGAAATATTAGATCATGCATTATGTTTGAAAGCCCGAGTATGGTAAAAGGGCTATCAACAGTACAATACACATTGTTTTGATTCATTTTATGAAATATAAGATAAAAAATAAACTTGAATGTTATAGCCTATTACACCAGAGAAAATAAAATGGTGAATATTATCACCATTGAGAAGTCTTTTACACCCCACACTAAAGAATGTTGTGGCAAAATGCTTATCTATTAACATTCTTCTAACATTATTATTTAGTATGCCTCATATAGATTTACAGAATTGTATAAAAGACTTAAAAAGCATTCACTGGAATTTTTAAAGATATTTGTACTTTCGTCTTTTTACCATCTTTAATTTTTGGTTTATTTTATCATTTTAACCAGAAAGACCCTTAAATGGTGGATGTTTTGTTTTAGTGTAGTATTTCCTTTTACAAATTTTATTGGCAGTTAGTAAAATATTTTGTTTGCCTAAATCACTTATATTTGCATGGTGATTTAACAAGTGCACCATAACTTGTGTTGTTAAACAATGCATCTTGTTGCTTGTCTTGTCTTTAGATATAATATAATACATTTATTTAAGCTTAACGAGGAGGAATTGTTTAAGAATAATAAAATTCACCAATTCTCACACACATACGTTTAATAATTAAACGCATTTTAACGACAATAAAAGTACCTTATAATTTATAATCTACGAGTTTCAGAAAGCTATAATACCTTGTATTTCAATTTAAATTATTTACTTTTATTTAATTGACTTGTAAAGTTAATTAGTAAATTTAAGAATATAAATCGAGATAGAATTAGATAATACATAGAAACTAAATTATCAAAATTTGGAATGCCTAATAAATAAGTTATTATGTTTTTAACGAAGTTGATTACAACTTTCGAGACTGTTCATTTAGCATAAATTTGTTGATTATTTTGATTAGGGTATTTATTAAAAAAACATAAAATTGGTAAGACATAATTTATGTTTATTTAATGCTAGAACACCTTTGAAAAATCTGAGAGTTTAAATTTGCAAATAATAAAACATAAATTTTAACGTACATACAAAACTGTATTGAATATTCCTGAACAACTTATATGCATTGCATTTTTATTTTAAATGATTTCTGAATTGAAATAAATAACTGTTATATTCCAGTAACTGTATATTTTTAGTCTACTGTTATCAATATTACCTCCTTTTTAACTCTACCGAAATAAATAAGACCAAAGAATATTAAAAATATTTATTTACTCATAACTTTAATTGGATTGGTGAATTACTATGCGTACATTATCAAAACAAACTGACATGTATCTTCTTAAAGTATTGTCCAATGCGATACTAAACCTTTGAGCTTTGAGAAGCAACATTTTTACTTTAAAGAACACCTTCCAGTAGTTCTGGTGGATTTAAAAAGCTATATTCAAAACTATTGATACCATTAAACAAAACGTACATCATATATCGGGTGATTACCTAATATTATTAAACCTTAGGAGAAGTAGAAATGTAGTTATTGATTAAATCCATATTCCTACAGTAAGGAGAAGTATAACTAAATATATAAACTAAACTAGCTGACCCGTACGGCGTTGCCCGTGGTGGTTGGTATTTTCAGTCTTTTTAACGTAATTGTATTCTTTTTAAGTGTTCAGGCAGTGAGTGGTATTTGGCTTTTATATATATAGATCTTAAATAATAAAAGCACTATTGTCATAATAATAAAAGATCTGAAATTATGATTTTAGTAATTTGATCCCCCCCCCCAAAGCCCTCCTAAAATTTCTAAATTTTTCATACCCTTTCTTAGTGTGCACCTATGGTCCTAGAGAAAGCTACATACCAAATTTCATTCCAATCCGTTCGGTAGTTTTGAAGAAATCGTGATTTAATAACTTTGATCCCCAAACCCCCTAAAATTTCGAATTTTTTTAAACCCTTTCTTAGTAAGCACCTATGGCCCTAGAGGAAGCTACATACCAAATTTCATTCCAATCCATTCGGTAGTTTTGAAGAAATCGTGATTTAATACCTTTGATCCCCAAACCCCCTAAAATTTCGAATTTTTTCAAACCCTTTCTTAGTAAGCACCTATGGCCCTAGAGGAAGCTATATACCAAATTTCATTCCAATCCATTCGGTAGTTTTGAAGAAATCGTTTATTAACAAATTTGATCCTCCCAAACCCCCATAAAATTTCGAATTTTTTCAAACCCTTTCTTAGTCGGCACCTATGGCCCTAGAGGAAGCTACATACCAAATTTCATTCCAATC
>JAGFPH010000788.1:124322-146409 GCA_018207615.1 Philaenus spumarius
CCTCAGAGCTGAGGCACACTTCTTCATATAATACTCTTTATGCATGACTTCCCAATGGTAGACTGTACGATGCAGTAATTTATGCCGATTCAATCCTCAGAGCTGAGGCACACTTCTTCATATAATACTCTTTGTGCATAACTTCCCCCATCTGTGGGAGAGGTGCTGCTAACATTAGTCTTAAATGTACCACTACACTTAACAGTCTTCTCTTTTTTGTGGTTCGTTTATAGTAGGCAAAAGTCTAGAAAGATTTGAGATAAAATTCACTGCCATCTTTGATATTGTCTCTGCGGAACGAAACTAAGTCGGTTATATATTTTTATTCCTAAGCATTTAAGCTGTTTCCCCAATTTGTTACTTTCCAAAGTTTTAAGGAAGAAATATGAAAATCGAATTAAAGTTATAAATAATACATAAGAATATTGTGAATATACTTTCTTTTTTAATTTATACACTACACTATTATTAATTATACATATCATGATTTCATTTCTTCTGATTTATCAATTGACCTAGACCGTTGTCTGTCCTATAAAATATGCTGTATCCTTGTTTATTAAAGGTACTGCTCACAATATTACATAGGATAAACTGGAAGAACATTTAAACCTAGGTTTAAAGAACACCTACCGGAAAGGAACCCCAACACAATCAGATCTACATTTGTCGAACACCTGATCGATAGCAACCATTCATACAAAAAAAAAAAAAAAACATAGAAGACCTCATGAAAATAATGCACAAAACTCAAAAGGGCAGAATGATGGATGTTTTAGAGGATCAGCTATCTCAAGCTCGATCAACGTGTAGATACTAGTACATAAACAAATATAGATAATACATAAGATTGCAATCCAGTCAAGTAGTAGAACCAGCTGGCACAACATGTGGCTACTGAAAAAAAATAATTTGTATTATCTGCGAAGAATACATATGTACAAAAATAAAAATAAAAATTAAAAAATGCATGTCGAATATGTGTTGTTAGTGTATAGTGTTTTGTTTTAAATGAAGATGCCGTCAGTGATACGGTGAAACATGTCGCACTTATAATAAAATAACAAGGATTTTTGAGACGTACAAGGTATTTATAACCATTTATTTATAAATAAAGCAATCCGATAGGCTACAATGGATTCTATCACATTATTAATTTAAACGTGCTTATCCAATTATGAACTGACATTATTTCAACAGTAAATAAACCAGTTTTTTATACATTTGATTTTAGTAACAATATGGTAGATATAAATGTAGGTCACTTATGTCAAAAAATAAACCACAAACAATAAAGTAATTAATTAATTACATTTGTTGCCAGAACATTTGGCTTTGTTCCAGTCGATGGAGACCAGATTTAGCGACAGTAAATTCCGAGCTCATGCTTCAATTTATCGACAGTCACATAAATACGTTACACATTAACTGATTAAAAAGAATAATACAATCAAAGTAGGAAAGTAAATTTAGTGCATGGTTTTAAAATATGCATTTAAATTGATTATTTAATGTTTGCACTGATCATCACACAAAAACATTTTATTCCTAATTAGATGTTTGATACATTTTATTACAGGCCGTGATTTATATATATGTTTGCCTCGCTGTAAAGTCAGGATATATATTTTGCGATGCGCTTACCTCATTGCTGTCTAAAATCTTAAAACAATGTATAGTTCCCATTTGACTTTTTCACGCAATCAAAGTTTAATTGTTATAAATATAACTTTTCCAATCTTCTGACATGTCTAAGTACTGTTTAGTTTGAAACAAGTATTAATTTAAAACGAGTTTATTCATCAACACATCACATAAAGTTTTCCAATTTCTTTTATTGCAGCTGTTGTAGGCGTGCACTTTTATGATCTGCGTTAATTTATATTAATACTCAACAGGCAAACAATTACATTTTTAACTTATGTGTTCTATTCTTTATATTTTTTACTTTTATGTAAATCCTTTCATCAAACATTCAAAGCACTTAGTGCAATATTTTGCTGCTACTAAATATAGTAGACTTTAATTGTGTAAATATTATATAGCATAAATATGATTAAAAAGAAATAAGTTTTATATATAATATAATGTACAATAAATGGGTTTTTAGTAGAAATGTGGCCAAGTAGTTTTAATTTGATATTTGAATTGATCCTTAGTAATATTAACGCTGCTATTATAAATGTAAAGTTTTAGAAGTATGTTTTAAATTTTAAAATAAAATACAAAAGAAAGCTTTAAATACGTAATACTAAAACACATAATATTGAAAATGACGTTCACAGATTGAAACTTGTTATTCATATTATGTATAAGAACTGATAATCATATTTTATTCCTAGAGTATTTTTTAGAGTGTTCCCTCTTTTGGGACACATATTTTGTTAAATTACAAAAGAGTAAATAATAAAATGTTATTTTCGGAAAATATGGTAGTTTTATATTATTTGTTTTTACTTTTATGTCAAACTTGTATTTTATTTTTGCTTGTTAATATGGTTTAAAAGTATTATTTAATTGAAATACATATCAACTTATATATAATATTCTGGCGGTTTTCCTTTAAATACTTTTTATAGTTTCACAATTACAATTACGGACCAATTTAATTATATTTATCAATACACAAAATATACTTTCAACAGCTATCTTCAGGATTAATATACAAATTTATAGTAACTGAATAATAAAAT
This sequence comes from Philaenus spumarius, assembly GCA_018207615.1. NCBI lineage: Eukaryota > Metazoa > Arthropoda > Insecta > Hemiptera > Aphrophoridae > Philaenus > Philaenus spumarius. Next base: position 127,016 of record JAGFPH010000788.1, read on the forward strand.
ATTACACTATATAAATAAGAACAGATCACATTTTTTCATAACTAAACGTTTTATATTTAACGCGTTTCGACGACCAAGTTATCGTCTTCAGTAATGGTTGTAGTTGCGAACTTATAAGTTATACTTCCAGTTATAAGTTTGCAACTGTAACCCTCGCCGATGATGATGACTTGGTCTTCGAAACGCGTTTGTATATTAAATGTTTTGTTATGAAAAAACTGTGTTCTGTTTTTATTTATATAGCATTTATTTTTCATAAGTCCAGTTCAAGTTAACATTTTAATTAAATTTTGTTCTTAAATCATATATGATATATTTTTAATTTTCATTTATATATTATACAAATCTTTTTTCTTAAACTGGTTCTTTGTAGTTTCCCATAGTCTTGTTATTCTGCAAATCCTAAATAAGAATACAATAATATACAAATTAACAATAATTAAATATTTTATGGATTTTTTTATCATAAAATGTACACAATAATTTAAAAAAATCGGAACAAAGCCCATTAAGAAAAAGCCTATAATGATGCAAAACCAAAGGTCTAAGAAGTGGTAAGTTAATAAAGTCTACTTCTTGTTCATTTAAAACTAAACTTGTTTCTTTATTATTATTCACTTAGTTCCTAACATTTATCTAAACTATTTAGTTTTTAATTGGAAAACTATAATCTTCTATGTCCAGGCGGTTGGACGCAATATACAGTTTATGAAAGTACAAAAACTGTTATTTAATTGAAGTGGAAGCACTTAATAACCAATGTTAGTTTAGTGTTAATATTCAAATATATACATAAGGTAATATACATATATACACAAGCTGTATTTCAATTAGTAGCCTGATGATGCAGTGAAACATAATTTTATGTTGCTCAGTTAAATAAATTATGATTGTTAAATTTTACAATTTGTTTTTTTTTATCCCTATATTTACATAAGTAAATTCATTGCAATGGTACCTAATTTAATCTCAAATTTAACATTGTAGCCAACGGATTAGTAAATTTATAAATAAATAAATTACCTTTTTTTTCGGTAGGTCAACTAAGTAGTTGACGTACCGAAAAAAAGGTAATTTATTTATTTATAATTTAATATATTTTTGTTCTAGATTCATTATTATATTTTGACTGTAAACTTCGTAGTGCGTAACTACTGGTCATTAAATCTTACAAATAGTCTCAAAATTAAATTTATAATTTTTCAAGATATCTTTAATCACACTGTAGTTGAATTTGTTTACTTATACAGAACAAACACCTGCGTGCGTGAAAGTAGTTTAAATTAATTTACGGACAAAGGGGCAGACAAACAATGATTTTCTTCTTGCATATTAAAAATACTGCTTGTATTATGCAATAAAGTTCCAGGTCTGTAATCTGCCGCCTTTGTTTTAAATATAAATTACCATGCAAAAAATAATTAACACAATTTATTTTAATTTATTTATCTACTGTCAATTATATCACACAATTCAACCATAAACTAATTTTATATTTTGCTTCTCAGAGTTCTTTTGTTTATGTTAAATTAGTTGATTGATAACGACTTAGCACTAAATTTTTTAAACAGTATTTTAAATAGGAAAACATATTTTCACAGCCTGTTATATTACAAGTCAGTTTGTAGAAAAACTATGTCAATTCTTGTTTGTTTTCTGAAAACTGTGTTATTCAAATAGAAATTGAGTAAGGTCTCCTAGAATAGTTGTGAGTGAACAGCAAAAACAAAAATTAAAAATGCACATGTTTTTTTAATAATCGTTTCTTCTATAAAAACAAACTTAATCAACTATATATAATAATTACATAGCCTAGAATTTCGCATTGTTTAGGCTATAGAGTTTGTTTTGACATATTAATTATAACCACTATTTTGATAAGCATTGTACAAGATAAAATATTGGTTTCAATTAAAGTTTTGTATTCAGTGCACGCGCATTTAGCCTCTGAAAGCAAATTATCAGCACAAAAAGAAGGTAGTCTAGAGAAATATACGGGCTCTTATTTGCAACCAGCATCTATGTTAACTTATTATTTATAGTATTTAATACCCCTTTGTTAATACAGAAATGCTGCATAGAAAGATTTCATAATATTGCATTTTTAACTTCTGGGTATCTCGGCGATGTTTTCAATTTGTCAAATTTACTAGACAAATATTAAATTTAGTGTTTAACTATTTAAACACTAACTAAGCGTTGCAGAGACAGTGTAACTAGGTAACTTTTAGTAGCAATACAATAACTATAAACCTAAATTATAGCAGTCAAATGCTTTTTACATGTAATACTAAAACATATTTACCTTAATAGTAAATATTGTTTATAGAATTACGACTGCAAATTTAAAAAAGATAAGAAAATATCATTTACAGAATATAGCGTAATTAGCATTTATATTTTGGGAGATAAGATTTACAACACAAGCTAGTGGTGTTTTAAAAGTTTTAACTAATAATTATTATACCAATACACTTTTATAATTGTATTTCACATACTTTAAAAGTTGGTAACCTGCTTGGAGTGTCTACGACCTGTATGGTAATGTTTCATATTTTATGTACTATCTTTTAAAAATTAACAATAATTTACTTTTTCTATTAAGAAAGTAATAGACCAATGATTTCGACTGGAAAGAAAATAAATAAATAATTAATTACAAAAAAGTATTATGATACAAACTTCATCTGGGTTTCAACATTTTAAAAGTTTTTGTATGTCTCATACGGTTTTATAGAGACTGCTAGACCATTATTAATAACCTTGTTTCCTTATCTATACTTATAAAGTGGACTACATATTTTTAATCCTTTATTAACTCTTATCATTGCACTAAGGGTATCTGGTTTCTGGCAACTTTCAAATAGAAACACATTACTATAAATGGCACAGAAAAGATATAATAAATTGCAATACACTTACTCTTATTGGTCTATAATGGTCTCAATGGATCTATAAGTGGGCAGGAAACAAAATAAGAAAACTTTTTGCCACACAAAAATAACCAAAAGACCTAGAAATTTACCGATGTGTAACTAAACCCACTGCCACATTTGCAGCAAGTGGAAGGATGGGACTCATCGTGATTCAAGCAACTCCATCAATTTATTTGAGTGAGGAAAGAGGAGGAGACCTGAGAAAATATCCTGTTAAAGTGCCTCACACCTTGCTCCTCAAGAAGAATCCTTCTATATTGGACAGAGTCAAGTCTCTGAACATCCATAACAAGAATTAAAAAGAAGTAACAATGAAAGGACAACCTATATATAGTTGCTACTAAAAACTCTTAAAGATATACGTTTTAATTTAATTAAGAATACAATGGTTTAAGCAAGGGTGAGTTTGAAATTAATTCTACCTGATCATTTAGTACAAGTTTGGAGCCTTAACAAAATGTTCTAATAATTGCTAGCGTTTCTAATGAATTTCATTTCATACTTTTTCTAATATTAAAATAACGTTTATTCTAAAAAGAAATATGATAAAAAGAACCTGTGGGCAAACGATCTGACCTGGCTTTTTTAGTTCTAATGAAAATCTACTTTACCCGCACTATTAACGCTATACCAGTGGACAATAGGTAATGTTGATCAGTGAGGTTCTATTTATTTTTAATTACATATAAAATCCAACATCAATAAACTAAGATACACACATTGTTGAAGTACAAGTTATTTAATGTCAGTAGAGTGACACAGTGAAGTTTTCTTGAAAGAAAAAGCATTTGTAATAACGTTTCACAAAAGTCTCAACTCCTTTAGTGTAGACCATATTATATACGTAGGCCAAACTCTACCATAACACACACCAATATGTTCAGTAATTTTAGCTTCAGCAATAGTAATTTAAATATGTTCTTGAGCTTGATATTTTGAAAACACATTTAAAATAATTCTTAGAAAATAGTTTTGATAAGCTTTTTACAATACAAGAAAAAATATTTAATTTTTAGATAATAAACTTAGGTTCACAGAAAGCCGTAGTAAAATATGTTTACAGCTTTAATTATCGGAACATTTTAGGTAAGTATTTTATGCTAGATATATTTGAAATACATTTATCCGTTTTGCCACTATTACATATATAATAACGCCATATTATCAAAATGAAGGTATCATGGGGTTTTACTCACCGTAAACAGGTTACGTTTAACTGTATGTAAGATATTTGTAATAAATATACTGTGTAACTGTAAGATGGTGTAACTGTCAAAAAAATTGGTTGAAGGATAACAGTAAAGTTATGTGTACTAATTGGTTTGTTCAACCCGGCATCCTATACCAACACAATAAATACTACAATATTGTATGGACATTTGTTGTCATTACCTTTTAACTTAGCTATTATCCTTCATCCGATTGTTTTGACAGTTACACTATCCGATAGGAAATCAAATGGGCTACAAAAAAGGTGTCTTGACATTTTTCGTTAAAATGTACGGTTTTGGAGTAATTTAGGTTTGAAATTTTCAAACAGCCGCCATTTTGAAACGCATGATTGGATTTAATCGTTTATTTTTCTTGAGGTATTCATTGTCAGGTTAAACTTCATGCCAAGTTTGAACTCAATCAGTCAAATCTTTTTCTAGATATGAATTATTTTGTACAACAAACAAAATGGCGGATATCTGAAAAACGAAGCGTTTTCGGACCTATGTTTATAGGAACTTTTTTCATTATTTTGACGAGAGAAATACACCGTAGAAGTTTGTCACTTTTTTCTTATTTTTTGTATGAAGAATCATATCCCAAAGTAATGAAAAGATTTATTTTATACACCCTGTATGTTAATTCTATAGAAAGAAATAAATAATTTAATTTGTTTATTTTTAAACGAAATAGTGGCTACTTTAGGAAATATTTTCTTTAACAATTTGCACTGTTAAATATAATATAATTACCTATAAATCTTAAGCACCATTAGAAATTACATGTCTGTAACTTTCAGTCATCTCATAATTAATTGAAAAAAAAAAAAACATACAACCATAAAATATTTAGACTCGTACCACAGATTACATTAACCATTCTTATATATATTTTATTTTTATCAGTGGTAACAATATCCGCCCAAAAATGCATGTTTACACAATGCAACACATTCTGATAATTTAAGAATTGCTTCTTTGGGCTTCAATGCTTCAATGCATTCCAGATCACATGCAAAGTGATGACATTCATTGTTCCAAATAATTATTAGTATGTTGGTAAAATTACCCACTAAAAATATCTGCTACTGATCTAATGTTATTTTTAACAACTATACAATTACAAAGTAGGTGCACATACAAATATTTACTAAACGCCATTGCAATAACTCTTGGAAGGTGATTATTTGCAAATGACTGTTTTAAACAACTATAAATTGTTTTTTTAAAGAGATAACTTTTGGTTTTATCCAACATTGAACGATGTGTATTTAACTAAGGATTTGAAGTGGATGGGAAGTAGTAATTCAAAGGATTTCTTTTGAAGTCGTAATAATTAATACATCTCTTTATAAGAATTACATATGTTATTACTTATTCGTATAAGTGTATTTGACCATGCGTTCTTTTAAAACATAAACTATTTTGTTTGAATCTGGTAGAATTTAAATCTTTTTCAAAATTGTAATTTTATAAAGGAAATATTTGTGATATAATCAACCTAATTTGCTGTGTAATTTGGAAGATAAGCCTAATTTCTTTAGGTTCATACAATAAATGGAAAAATCTTTAAGATATATATGAGCATATATTATGTATAATATAATATACACTATATATTATTTAAAGTAAAATGTTTAATAGTTTCACATGAAACTAACCCAGATTAGTAAACTTCAATAAATATAATTATTATATAGTGTATTCGACTTATTATTAATCTAAATTAAAAATGCTGTTGTTGTTTTTTTTTTAAATAATAATAACGACTGATCTTTTTATTAAGAGCAATTATTTGTGATATCCTCTAAATATTCTAAATAAGAGTAGCCTATTATAAAGTGACTGTAATCAAACGTTTTGCAACTTCAACACTATCATAGAATATTTTTCGTTTTATTTCTTATTTAAATAGCAATTCCTCCGTACAGACCTATTATTAGCAATTTGAATACACTTACATACTGAACCTAAGTAAAGTACAAATAAAGTTATTGCATTTATTTTTACCAGAAATGAACAGGTAGCTAGAATCGGCGTACTGATCCCAGGTAGTTGCAAAAGCTAAATTTGTATAGTTTTATAAGTAACAGTTATAAAATATGGTCTATGTTTATATCTTTGTAAGTTGATGTGACATTTTATTTGATTTAAATTATCGGTAAAACGGTTGATACAGAGACTCACATAACATGTGAATGAATTAATTTTACACCTTATACTGTTTACAATGAGTGGACATGATTATAGTTACAGTAAGCAGGAAACATAGATGTAAACCTTATTAATAATTATACTTTATTAAGCTTATTATGATAAATTTTAATTAAAAGTTTTATTTAAAAAAACGAGTCATATTTTTAGAACAAAATGTAATAATATTTTCGAAAATTTAAATAACTGTAACTAAGTTTATTAGGGTAAGCAAGGCGTTGAACTAAACTGAGCAAGAGGGTTCAGATGTCCATGATCAGCTTTTAAGACCACAAAGTCAACACAATATATAGTTACATAAACATTAAAAATTTGCATGCAATCATTTGGAACTAGCTAAAATTAAATGTTTTATAAAAATATTATTAAATAACTCCGAAATTGGAAATGTTATCAGTTTATAAAGACCAATTTGATGCTAAGCAATGGATTAGTTTTCACACTTGAAGTGATGTATTTATACTTGCAACTATTATACTAACACGTTAAGAGTATCTCAAACCAAATAGCTTTTTACTTTAGAATATGGAATTAAGTTTTTTAAACCTCTTAAGCTTAAATATCTTGAACGATGTTTTAAATAAAGGGGAGCTTATCCTACTAGAAATGACATACATTTAGCCAAAGTATAATTAATTTTTTTCAAACATCTAGATCTTCGTTTCTACAATGTGGATTATCTTAAAATATTGTGATTTTATTCATATAAATATTTATTTAAATTACACAACATATTGTTTTTAAAAATTTCCTAAACTATAGTACATAAAGAATTCTAAAATGATTTCATAGGTTAGCCAGACAATGTAAAAAACAAATTAATTATTTTGTAATGTAGGTCAGTTAATCTAGTTTAAATTTAAATAAATTGCATGATAAAAAAGTATATATAGGTTTCACTGTTAATGTTGTATGGCAAACTTAAGAACGCCTCATCGAGGCAAGTATTGATCTGATGTTGAACTAGTGATAGCGAACAGTTATCATTAACCACTTCGACATGATACGCATTTTTGCATTTATTGACAGTGTAATTATGATAAGGATGGATTTTTATCAATCCATTATTCATCAGAAAATGTTAAGTGTGGATGTACATTCCATTACAATATCCTTGATATCGTATGTAAAGTGTTAAACATGAGAAACTCTTCCTTTGGTTCACACTTGGTAATTTGCATTTGATTTAAGGATTATGGGTAATTATAAGTATTATATGTGTAAATATTCAAATTATAGTAATTAAAACCTAAAGTGAAACAAAACCAGTTCATGTAGTGTACAATTCAACCAGAATACATTTACTGTCAGTTATCTGTGGGTTGATGAACTTGCGATGTGCGACAGACACACACAAAAGTTTTATCACGGAGATTTACCAAGTAAATCACAACTATAGCAGGAAATTCGTTTTTAATGTTGTACAGTAAGTTTGTATTAATATAATTGATAAAATATTTTAATTTGCTTCCAGTTATTTTTTGAAAATTTATAAGTTTGAACACGTTTTATATACAATTTAAATTACGATATAATGGGGAAAATTATTGAAAATAAGTACAATTTTGCTAGTTAGTAAACTTGAACATCATTAATAATATTAAAAATTTAGAACTACTATGTTCCACGTTTTCACTGAGTATAATATAATTTAACCAAAGGATTATTCTTGAAAAAGGGTGTTTTTGCTTTAATTGTAAATAAAATATATTTATCATTATTTATTTATTTTAATTAAATTATATTTCGTCAGAAGAAGTCCTCAAGTATCATCCATCACTATACAAAATCTCCTGAACAAACATTTTAAGAACGAATGTATTTTTAGATTTAGGAAGGTCTTAAAATATTCGTGCAATAACACTTAGATAAATTTGCAATAGTAAACAGTTTCGTTTAAATTGAATGTTTACCAATACATTATGAACAACATCTGTTAAAAGTTTTGTTTCCTTTTTATCTTATGGAAATCTAAGTAATTTAGCATTTTTGTATTTCATACATTTCCCATCGTGGGTTTTTGTATTTACCTTTAATTTGCACGGTTTTAAACATGTGTTGAAATATGTAAATGAAGTACAACGTTTTTTCTAAACATAAACAATGTACACATTGTCAATCAATTAAGTTTTGTTATGCATAGTTACGCAAATAGGTTAGTCATACAAAAACAATATGATTACGAAGACTATATTATAAAAAAGTACGGTGGTCAGTAGTAAATTTATAATGTATGATTCTTATAATCTTGTTGGGTTTTAAGAGAATATAGACAATATTTTACGTTAAAGACAAACTTATGTGTGAAAGTTTCTAAATAGTAATTGAAAATTGCAATGAATAGTGAATCCTAGGATCTTAAGATTCAATAGTTACCTGTGTAAAATAAGAAATATTGTATTTATTTCTTTATTCTGCTTTTGTCTTTATAAGTTAACTAAACCTGACCCCAAATGTATAATAATAAACGATCTACTATTTAGTAATCTCTCCTCGGTTACTACAGTATATATTTTTTTAAATCGCTTACAAATTTAATTATAACAATTTATGCTAAGTTATTTAATTATGGCATGCCGTCATTAAAAAAAAATGATTAAAGCACAACTTGTAGATGGTTAAACTGTTATTTTAGTTCATTTTTTAATTAAATATCAGTATTTATTAAAGATGTAATGCTTTATGTCACACGCTACTGGTTTTGTATGGTTTTACATTATTTTATAATTATTAAATGTACAAGGTTCAAATCGTTTTGCTAAACTTCAAGGTTTACAAACAATATATTTGAGGCAAATATAAGAAGCATCTGAGTAATAGGTATGGCAAAGTTTCAAATGTAAAAGAGGTGTATATTATAAGTGAATGGTATGAATACATAATACCAAATAAGAATAATAAGAACTATGTAGTTTAAATTACTATAATCGATAAAATTTACCTGAAATAGAAACTCAACCTGGTTGTATCACAAAGGTTTTAAAAATTTTTTTTTTATAATTTGTATCTTTTATCATTAGTTTTATTGTTTGTCTCGTGAGAGTGGAATGAGTGGAATAAACACCAATAATTTAAACGATATACTTACACTTCTAAAGTAAAATGTTTATCTTTTGTTCTTTTAAAGATATTGTTTAATATATAATTGTGATTAAATGTTTGAAAACCATGTCCAGTATGTAAAAAATCACTAAAGACAAACTAAAGACTTGCCTGTAAAGGTAAACAAAATAAGGTAGACCTGTAAACATATTGAATCTAGTGGAGTTTATTCACATGTGTTTGGCGATAAAAGTATCACATGTTTGATACATATTAAATCTATTGATGTAGGCTTTGAAAGCCAGGTAAACCTAATTTCTAAACTAAATGCAACAGCCGCAATAAACGGTACTTTTAATTTATTTAACTTAATTAAATTAAAATGATTTATTTTTTAATATATAGTCTTATGTAAGCTCTTTTAAGAAGCTAGTATTTTCAAAATTCATTTATATTAATTAAGTTTTTAAAAAGTTCAATGAAAGAGGTTTAAATAAATATCGTACTTTTTATGTCAATAAAGTAAAGAACACAGATATACCACCGAGATAATACACACTGATAATTTGATGTGAGGTTTTGAGATGTGACCATAACTGTCTAATAGTTTGTAAATAACTGTAGTCACAGTGTGAAGAGCCACAACGTTTACTGTGTGTTAACCATTTGACGTTACCATTTGTAGTGCGACTCTTAATTTCATGGTTCAGAGAATAAAACAGAAGATAAACGTTAAAAATAAACAATGTTACTGTTTGCTACGGTAATAGTAATGTTTGGTTTACATAGTATGAAATGAGAGTATAAAGAAGTCTGTGTGTTTATTTTGTATGGAGCATCCTTTGTTGTTGAACGCCACAGATGACTTTGCAAGATGTGGACTTTGATTTGTAGATATAACTATTAAATTGATTATTTAACGTTTGTATGGAATTTTAGCCATTCTATACCGTTTCTTCTATAAATTTGAAAACAGAATGTACAATTAAAATAAACCCATTCTATATTTTAAATTTGCTCTGCAATTATAATCTTATTTCGGATACTGATTTTCTGATTAGTTATGTTTATTGTCGCAATGTATTACATACTATTTGTCCTTCTATTATTATATAATGTTACAACTTTACAATAAGTAAATACACTATATTAGTATGTAGAAATAAATATAGTTTGTTGTATTGTACTTCACACAGCCACAGTGATAAGTTATAATTTCAATCAATAAATAAGTTACACATAAACAATACTCAAATTAAATATGTACTAAATTTTGACATTACTCAACTTGGTATGAATAAGTTATTACATAATTCGCCAAATATTAAGAATATTGAAGTTTTTTAAATAATTCATAATATAATAACATTTTTTTTTTAAATACAAGGAGAGGTGTTAGTGACAATATCATTACATTTTGTTCTTTATTATGACACAATGATAAAGTAGTTTAAAAGTTTAAAGCATCCGAATATTATGGTAAAATATTAATAAATTATAAAAAAATGAATAAAATATATATTTATATAATATATTAAAAATAAAAACACATTCTAAAGTTGTCTTATACAAAAACTACACCACTATAAATCGAGATTCATTTAAAAAAACTATATCATCATTAAAAATAAGACAGCAATAAGAAAAAGCCGTCAAGTAATTTTTAAGATATAATTTCAAAAACATCAGGAAATTTGTCGAACTTTCAAAGTTTAAATTTGTTATAGCGGTTATTTTCTGAATAACATGTGAAAGTTAATTATAATATAGTTATAAATATATTACTATAATTATATAGTTACTATAATATAATATAGTATAATATACATAACTATAGTATAATATAGTTGTAGTATAACTTTTAAGGTAAAGTATAATTGAATTAATATATGTGCTGTTTGATATATTTGTTAGTAATTTAATTTTTAAGTTATACGTTGTCCTAGTTAGTTTTGTAGCGTAAAACAATAATTGTGTAAGAAATGCTGAGTCTTAAACTTTAATACGTCTGCATTAGTTTAGTAGCGTTGTAAAAAAACATTCGTTATAATTAAATAAAATGTTTTAAAATTGGTTTTTATAGATTATTTTCTCCAAATAAATTATTATGTTTACATACGATTGATAGTGATGACCGAAGGTACTTGGTAGAATTCCATAATAATTCAAAGACAAACACAATTTTTTGTAATTTATTTGTAGAAATTACAAAAAATTGTGTTTTCTTTTAATTATTATGTTTACAATTATTCAACAAAATTATAATATAGTGTTATAAATAATTGTACAGTAATAAAATAATGCAATCAATAATGAAATAAGTGCATATGGATTGTATGCAACAAATATAAAAATAAATACATAATGATACATCTTATAAAGTACAAAATTCTGATATAAAAATAGGAAAGTAATGTTGTAATACACTCCAATGTGGTAAATATTTAAATATGGTGGTAGTACTAAACATATTAATCCATAAACATTAACAAAGTTTACACACAAATTAAAATTTAGAACAAATTCTCTGACCATATCTATTTAAGTTTCGCTGGTGATGGGATACATAAGCCATACTACAATTTTGTCACTGTGGGTTAAGATTTAGGTGTTGCCATAGGAAAAGATTTATTATAATTTCAGTTAACTTTTTTATTTTACCTAGAAAAAAACCTAGAAATATGACTCTTGACAATAACACAGGAAATAATAAGTTTCTTAAAACTAAAGAGATAAAACTTAAAGTCCATTCATATTGCTGTAAACACAGAAATATAGTATATCACATTTATTTGTTAGAGTCTAAGTGTGTTAAATTTTTGTGCTGCCAACGTTGTTTCAAATATTTTCAACTTTAGGTGAATTTAAAACTACTATGAGTTGTATATCAGTAGTTGGTGATGTTTTGATCTAAGATATCCTAACGTCAGTTTTTACTTATTTCAATTTCATAATTTATTCATTTCGCAGTTTTATCTATCTTTAAAACAATTATATTGATACAATTTCATAATCACGACTATCTATTATTTGTAGATAAGGTCATGTATCAACAATGAATAACAAGTAAGTCAAATTTGTATTCTTAAATATTATATTGTTTTGTTTTTGCCTTATGGACTGGTTATATATAAAATATAAAAGTAAATACCATTTTTCTTGTATATTCCGCTCACGGTCCTATAGTTTGTTTACACATTGGTGACGTTCGTTTCGATTACCTATTGAGGCATTTTCGTACCTTTTATTTTCGAATAACTTTTATTGAATTTATTTGAATGCGCATTAGTTCTTTTTAAAATAACAAACAATAAGCAACACTAAACACATATTACAACACTTATGACATATATTACAATACTTAAAACTTCGCATATTGACACTATTTCATTAAAATGTATTGATAAAATCACTCAACGTGTCTACCCGTTCATTATTTGGTCTGTACTGCAAACAACGAATGCAACGAATGAAATTATAAATGCAAACAACGAAGTAGTCATTGCAATATACTTTACATACAACATATATTTAACACAGTAGAAGTATTTTTAACATTTCTTCTGTTTCAAACAATTGTTTATTGATTTTTTTGCAATGTGAATGCATAAAAGTTGTCCCATAATTTTACTAGTCATAACAGAACACATTGAAACATACTAACACAAAAGATAGTATTCCAACAGTTATTGCCGTGAAGCAAGTAATGAAATGTCTGCCACATTGCAACTGTCATACATTTCCTTTTGAAATACACAAAGTATCCAAGTTTCCCGGATTACAATGCTACTTTCTTCCAGTATAGTGTTGTCTTACATTTGAAAACAATGGCAAAGCTCGTCAGTTTGTCACAAGAAATTGCAAAACATTAATTAAAAAACTTTACCAGCATTGTGAAATCTGCAATTGTAAACGAAGCATCTTTTCTTCTTTAGTTAATGTAGAACCAGATACGTTTTACAAAAATAATCATTTGTCTGCACTAAATTATTTATTATTTTACATACATACCATTGTAACTCTATATAGAAAACTCTTCGATAAAACCAGGTAGAAACTAAATAGTGAAACATAACATTTAGTTGTACTGTATTGAAATTATTCTAAAGATAAAATACTTTGACCCAAGCACTTTTCTATGATATTTTTAAAAATATAATTAATTACTCTTATTGTAAAGTTATTTCTTGATTTAGCTGATTATTTTTGGCAATCGTTAAACATATTCCACATATTACGAAAAAAATAACTAAATTCATTTTAATGTCTGCTTAAATACAGTATAATTATGTTCTGTCTATATTGGAACATTTTAAGATACATATATACAGTCCATGTCAGGAACTTGTGTTGGATAGCTTACTAAGTAATCACCGCATGACAATGTCTCAGACTACTATGTAAACAAAACACTAACAGTAAAATAGTCCCTATCTACGACACTACCGAAAAAAAGGTTATGTATCCTACGGACAATCTTATAAAAACACATCAATTATACTTAAAGTACACAAACCTGTCACATCAACCTGCAACATAAAATACAAAACACAAAATAGTCCATTCGAAGTTACACTTAAAATATTAAATACATCTTTACCATCAAGTTCTCTTACACAAAAGACCCTTAAGAAAACGTAATATTCACTCTAAAAAAGTTCTGCTGCATTACAATTTTATAATTTAGGTAAAGTAATAAAAATCAGCGACTCCACAATTTATTATGAAGTAAGTAAGCCTGTCAGTAATAAATTACTGTTGGATAAACAGTGCAATGTCTTAGTGAGTAGTTGACTACTACATGAGTAGTATGGCCAAATAATCTAATTATTAATTTGATATTACTTTTACGTGTACTGCAGTAAAAATAAAAAAATAATTATTATTTCTGTGATTAATATGCACTGAACACATATGTTTTGTTTAATATGTACTAATATTTTGTCATATGATGATGGTATTATGTAATACCGAAACAGCTGTAATGGAATACTAAATACAAACTACAAGACTGCTTAACGTAAGTACTCTAGCATAAACTTTAAATCTTTTTCTTTAATTGGGCAAAACTGAAACTCATCCAAATGTGAACCAATTTTAAATAAGTAATTCTCTCAAACTGATTTTCGCTCAAAGTTTATATTAAACACTTGTCCCTCTAACTTTCACAAATTTTGCCCTCTCAACTACTCGGTCCTGGAGGCTCGGATAGGCGTACAACAAAGCTCCTTTTTCCATAAAAGGCACCCTAAATGACGTCCATCTAAAATGACACACCTCACATAAAAACCACGTCTCTCCTTGACGAGCAAACTCCTCGTCTCGCCCAAGAACCTTTCCCAAAAGAATTCCTTTCTAATATTGTCTCCCTATTTTAAAACTTTTGTCTCCACTCAGTTTTCCCCCATCTAGTCTTTTTACCAAAATATTGGTTTAAAAGAGCAACTTAATACATCATTTCTAATTGCATATCTACTTACTCTAAGTATCTAATTGTGTTTACAAGTGCAATTCTATTATTATCGAATTGATTTGTTTGAATAACAAATATATTGACTCGTTCATTTTAAACAACCAACACTTAATACTTAAAATTACGCTTAACTAACTCCTATTTCTGAAAGAAAATATTTAAAAATCAATATATTTATAAAACATAAAGAAAGTCAAGTATACAAAAAGTATCTATTTGCAAACTCAAGTCAATTATAAATTGAATCTAATGATTTCGTTTGTTAATAAACAACGGGGAAAGTTACTTAATACGATACTTCAAGGACACAAAGTATGGCAATGCCATAAATAACAAAGGCGTAGTTTGCTAACGCACATTTGTTGCTAAATAAATTAGCTTAGTTTTACATTGCCTATACTTACTTTACTTATATTTTAGTAACTACAAACATTATATTTGGTAACTCAAAATAATTTTAAACATTGTCTATTATTATTATAGAATTAAAAAAACGTACAATTAATTACAATCCAGTATTATATAAGTTTATGATATTTTTTCATAATTTTCTGGTAATAAATGTTTAACGTGTACTGCATGCATTACTTTTGTGTGCTAAAATATTTTCAATTTAACTTTCCTATTAGGAACATCAAAGAATCTTAAGATTTGTACATTGTTTATGTATATAACAAAGTATAAACACTTCTTAATGCTATTGTTCGTGATCTGATTACATCATCAGATCCATCATATTTTTAACTTCGATAGTATTTGCTATACAGTTTTATTAACGTACTTAATTTTCTCTATTCTGATAGTAAATATAAAAAAACAATATATTTTGAAATAATTTTCTTAGAAAGTTTATTAGCTACGTATATCATCTGTGTCTAGAGTTTATTCTTGAATACAATTTATGATAATATAAATGTTCAGTTTATCATAAAACATTAAATCAAACTAAATCCAGTTTTATACAGTTAAATATTAAGCTCGATTTTTTAATTATTCTAGATGTCTCTCAAATTCTTCATTCGCTTGGCCTGATATTTACATCAAACACTCGCACGAATGACATTTTTTTGTAATTATACTTCTTTGCGCCCGTTATAATCGGGATGGGGTGTCGGTCGAGAAACCGAGTCACAGAAAAAGTCACCTATAACCAATACTCATATATAAAACATAAAATAAATAGGTTTGCTTTAAAAATAAACAAAACTTTATGGTGAAGTGCCCCCTTAAAAGGCAAATCAAGGCATTAATCTTTTTTTAAGATTACATTTAATACTTTTGAAAGAAGATTATTTATACAACTACATAAACTAATAAAACAAATAAATGAAAATAAGGTACTAGATAGTTACAAATATATTGTATGTTATAAAATACATTGAAAATGATAGCAATGCAAAACACAACAAAACATTTATTACACTTGAGACCATAAATTCTTAAAGAAAAGTATTTTATTGCTTGTCCCGAAACCTAGTTTATCAGGAAACGGATTGTTCCAAATTCTACATATTCGTAGCTCTGTTTATTACGATATAAAATCCAGATTGAATCTATTGAATTAAACATGGGCAGAATTTTTATTATAATTACTTGTTCGGACATTTGCCATCATTTGTGTGTTAAATAATTATTTAACACACAAATGATGGCAAATGTCCGAAGAAGTAATTATAATAAAATTCAACATCCATCATTAACAAACAATAACTTCAAACAGAGAATGGGCAGACTGCCGCTTTTGTCATATACGGAAAGAAGTGTTGCTAGGAAACGATTTTTAAGAAATACCGTTTGACCTAGTTAAGGTTATTTATTTAAATCAAACGTGTATTTTAAAATATGTATAATATTATTTCTATTTGATTTTGGGAAGCATAGTTTTCATTTTACTAATATAGAAATGAATTCCCCGTAAATCACGATATGCAATGTGTAGGCTACTCGAAACATGGTATGAAAGAGTATTTTCCTAGAATCAGAAACATTGTGCAGAGGGCACAGCCCTCAGCGGTGGTGATGATTTGGCACTTACTCATCATCAGATAGTAATCGAGTACGGAGAACACTGAACAGCAAGATGATGTAGATATATTTAGTTATGGTTTATTTTCGACTAGATTTTTCCCTCCAGAAAATTAATAGTTGATTGAATTAATTTTGTACTAAATTAAAATTAAACGAATAAAAAAGATTTTTAATTATTATTAGTGACAACAGAAAATAAATCGTTGAAATTATCATTATTCAATTACAGACAAAATGAGCGTGTATTTTGGTGTTGTAGGAAAAAATATCGGATAGACAAACTGGCCAACAATAAAACCTGAACTTCCTAACTCTTAAATTTTATTACGTGTTTAATATTTTTATTAATAGTAACGTACGATTAATTAATTAACATTTACTTATTTTGGTACTAAACTGACATCTTATATCAACAAATTTTATAAGATTTTAAACAATACATAGCTAATTAACTATTAGTCAGTGTAGTGCATGTAAAAATATAAAATCTAACATAACGTTCTGTCTAGTTATATTTTATCTCACCCTACACTTACAGAATCCAATTTTGCATCCTCTGTGTAAATTCAATACAAAACATACTTTATGATGTAGTGTGAAGTTAAATAAATTGTTTAATACTATTTATGGAAATGTTCAATAGATATTGTACACAGTTAGCATGTTTTTGTAAAATGGGGTACTACATCAATTATCTGCATGTTGTTCTAATATACTTTTTGTTAATACAAATTTATGGTTGTGCCTTTGATAAATGATTTTAATTTTTATAAACTAAAAATCACTGTTAACCCTCTGTCTGACAAAGAGTATCTGGGACACACTTTTAAAGCGTCACCCCACTGGCAATGAGTACATCGGGTACTCTTTTAAGAAACATTTTTTTAAATCAAAATTTGTGCATCTAAAGTAATATTTAAATCAGTCATATTATATAGTACCATTGTACGCAGAAAATTCTAAAGATTAATTTGGTATATAGCTTATTACATTGTGACACAGAATAAACACATAAAAATACACAAAGTCACGTAAGAAATGTTGGAATGACTGAACATCTAAAATATTTGAGTTCGCCTGATGCGATAGAAAACGAATAAAATGCTCGCATTACCACTAATTTTTTGGAGGGTAAATTTCGTTTGGAATAATTATTTTGATTATTCCACTGCATAGGTCAAACCCTTTCCTTTGGAAATATTTGTTCTGGTTCTTACTGCCTTTTATCAACAAATAGTTACAGATTTTTATGTAATACCTTACACATGCAGTTCCTATACTGGTAAAGAGTACCTGTAGATATCGATTTGTTTTTAGCTATTATCTATTTAGTAGTATTATAAAACAAGTAAGTATTATATACCTATCGATTCGTATTGAAATTATATTTAAATTTATAAAAGTATCGATAAGAATTGAATAGGTCTTAGTTGATACAGAAGGCCGTGAAGTTTACGAATATTTAGTTTTACCGTTTTATTCCGACTTAGAATAGCTATTTTAGTTAGCTATTTTTATTAGATCGTTAGCCCACTATTTCCAGTTTTTCAGACTAAAACTGTAAATTTGTCTATACTGCAATAGCCTACTTAACAAATAATATGTGTATTATATTTCAGATTAAGATAGACCTCATTTTTAGCTTTTTTGGGAATATATTTTGTGTTTTCCTGATCTAGGCCAAATCGCTAAAGTTATGTAATTAGCCTCCGGACCATATTGTAGTTTCTAGAAGACATTTTTTACCTTCTTACTAAATAATTTGTGTAATATAATTTTGAATATTTAGAACAAAGTTACGCTTAATTTTATGTCTTTTAGTAAATGTTTTTGTGTTTTTGTGAACTTGGCTAAAATTTATAATACGTCCCCGTACCATATTTTAGTTTCTAGAAGAGAAATGTTTTACTACATACTAAATAATTTGTATATTACACTTTTGTATATTTATAACAAGACTAGGCCTCTTTGTGATGCCTTTTGGCAAATATATTTGTTTTTATGAACTCTTTTTACTCATGGAAAAACGAATCCTAGTTTATAGAAGACAATATATATATATATATTTATATAAGATACAACACAAATTTATACTTGGTGTGATTTTTGTAGGATATATTATCCTTGATAGTATAATATATAGTTTACAAACACTAATTTTGAATAGTGAAATTTTTATAAATGTTTTTATTCTTGACGGTAATGTTTTGCAAATTTATCAAAAAATACTATTTTGTCTTTCATAAACGTATTTAAAAAAAATGTATAACTTTTTTCTTTTTTTTTCTTGTGTAAACCTAGTTTGTCTACATAATTTTGTTTATCTTGGATTTATTATAATTTTTTTGGGGCACTTTTCCAAATAGCCAACTTTTTAAATTTCCATTTACCAAAATAGTTTTTTTCTATTTGTGAGACAATTGATTTTTGTGTGGTAATTGTTAAAAAAAATCAAATACACAGAAATGTTCTTTGTACTTTTCTGTACAC
>JAGFPH010000788.1:146809-158119 GCA_018207615.1 Philaenus spumarius
CATATAGATTTACAGAATTGTATAAAAGACTTAAAAAGCATTCACTGAAATTTTTAAAGATACTTGTACTTTCGTCTTTTTACCATCTTTAATTTTTGGTTTACTTTATAATTTTAACCAGAAAGACCCTTAAACGGTGGATGTTTTGTTTGAATGTACTATTTTTCTACAAATTTTATTGGCAGATAGTAAAATATTTTGTTTGCCTAAATCACTTATATTTGCATGGTGATTTAACAAGTGAATCATAACTTGTGTTGTTAAACAATGCATCTTGTTGCTTGTCTTGTCTTAAGATATAATATAATACATTTATTTAAGCTTTACGAGGAGGAATTGTTTAAGAATAATAAAATTCACCAATTCTCACACACATACGTTTAGTAATTAAACGCATTTTAACGACAATAAAAGTACATTATAATTTATAATCTACGAGTTTCAGAAAGCTATAATACCTTGTATTTCAATTTTATTTATTTATTTTTATTTAATTGGCTTGTAAAGTTAATTAGTAAATTTAAGAATATAAATCGATATAGAATTAGATAATACATAGAAACTAAATTATCAAAAATTGGAATTCCTAATAAATAAGTTATTATGATTTTAACGAAGTTGATTACTACTTTCAAGGTTCATTTACCTTAAATTTGTTGATTATTTTGATTAGGGTATTTAAAAAAAAAAACATAAAATTAGTAAGACGTAATTTATGTTTATTTAATGCTAGAAAACCTTTCAAAAATCTGAGAGTTTAAATTTGGAAAATAATAAAACTTACAAAACTGTTATTGAATATTCCTAAAAACTTATTTGTATCGCATTTTTATTTAAAATGATTTCTGAATTGAAATAAATAACTGTTATATTCCAGTAATTGTAATTTTTTAGTCTACTGTTATCAATATTACCTCCATTTTAACTCTACCGAAATAAATAAGACCAAAGAATATTAAAAATATTTATTTACTCATAACTTTAATTGGATTGGTGAATTACTATGCGTACATTATCAACGCAAACTGACATTTTATCTTCTTAAAGTAGGGACCAATGCGATACTGAACCTTTGAGCTTTGAGAAGCAACATTTTTACTTTAAAGAAAACCTTCCAGTAGCTCTGGTGGATTTAAATAGCTACATTCAAAACTATTGATACCATTAAACAAAACGTACATCATATATCGGGTGATTATTTAAATTATTAAAAATTAGGAGAAGTAGAAATGTAGTTATTGATTAAATCCATATTCCTACAGTAAGGAGAAGTATAACTAAATATAAAAACTAAATAAGTATCTTGTGTAACGTGGTTCCATTGGAATCTATGTTAAGAATCAGTAATTAATTAAAAGATGAATGTCGAAAACACTGAAGTACTGTTACAAATTATTGTTACTCAAGAGCACAATCCTTGCTAGTTTTAAAGCAATAAAAGATTTAAATGAAATATTATAAAAATTATTCACACATAATTCAATAATTAAAATTATTTTAGTTTTACTTAAAACTAGGATCATGAAATAAGAAATTGATATTGTTTAGGAACCAGTTTTACACTCTTTAACAATGCAAGATGTAGGCCAAAGACTTTCCAAATGATGCTAATCACTTTAAGTTACTCATTCCCAGAGCTATACCATCACAAAGAGTATCGATGTACAATGCTTTCAACTACATTAGCTAATTCCCAAGACAACATCTTTATTATTTCTCATGATATCGTTTATGGATACTTCTCTAAGACGTCAACAAATAATTGTATCACCTTTTACAATAATCTTTGAACTGCATGTTTCAAATTCAAACTATGAAGTATTAAGATACCTAAACAAATTTTACACGCTTTGATATACAGGGTGATTCAGTAAAGCGTAGCGGGCTATGCAGATTCAGATTCTAAATGCAAAAATAAGTCGAACATGTAGAATAACATTTTTTCGATTTCGGCTTAGTTTACTACAAAAAAGCATTTTGTCTGTCGTTAAAAAAGGAAAATATTTTGTTTCTTGTACATTTTTTGTAAAGTTAACGGTTTTCAAAATATTCCACGTTTGTAACGGCCGCCATTTTGAAAATTATAAAAATAAATTCTTTGTGTTTGGTACACTTGTTAATCGTAACATATAAAATGCTTATTGCAAATTTGAAGTCGATATCTTATCTATTTCCATAGTTACAGTGAGTTTTTGTAAAAAAAAAACAAAATGGCGGATTACGGCTAAACTAAGCCGAAATCGAAAAAATGTTATTTTACATTTTCGACTTATTTTTGCATGTAGAATCTGAATCTGCATAGCCCGCTACGCTTTACTGAATCACCCTGTATATTGTGTAAATCATACTATAAACCCTTCAGTATTCCTTGATATTGGTATTATGCGAAATAAATTTTTTTTAAACAACATAACTACTGTCTAGAGAAAAATAGTTTTTAAGGCAACAAGAAAAGATAAAAGATTGAAATTACATTCAATTTACGCCACATATATTATTACAAAACATAATGCAACAGTTATAGGTAGTAAAACCTAGACTAAAAAAAAAAAAAAAAAAAATGTAAATTTGTATGTAAGGTTGATTTATTTTCACTACATTTACTATCTTAAATTTAAATTATTATACATAGCATAGGTATTTCTTTTGGTTTTTACTGAGTGTTTTGAGAACAATTACTTTAGGATGATTAGGCTAATTAATTAATGGGTAATGACAGTAACGATTATTATAACAAGGTTGGTTGTCTCTACAATATACTGAACTAAAACCTTAAACATTTACTCCCTTTTATTTACTTATATTTTTGAAGTCGTTTATTTTGTTTCTCCAATTGCATAGAACATGTGTAAAAGTTCTGCATAAATAATTGAAACAGGCAATAAATTGGGTTATATATAACGCAGACTTCTAAATGTATGCTTTAGTTTAACTTGTTTTTTATTTCTAAAAGTAAATATAAAAATACAGAACACATTTCTCACAAAAATAACTTTTTAAATAAGGAATATTATTTCTTTGACGTTCTACTAATTTTCATTTATTTAAAATTTAACCTGAAGAACTGAAAATGTTCATCTATTCCATTAAAAATCCTTGGTTTAATTTAGGATGTGTTTTTATTTACAGTAAATTATTTAAATAAAATAGATTCTGAAGAACAAACTACCAACAAGTGAAGCACTGGAATACCACTTTAAGTTTCTATCAATCACTTTGTGATTTAATTTTCTTTTGTGTGAGGGGTGAAAAATGTGTAAGCACATACCTGTTGGTACCGCTCAACAGGGTTATGCAGGTTGGCCCCTAGCAGACCCACTAAAAAACACACCGCTTTCTCTGCCCTTTATGACTGGCGACGGGATCACCATGCGTAACCAATCAAGGATCAGTCTTCAGCTTAACTCAGCTGTTCTTCTTTCATTCTAATGATTAAACTAATAAAGCTTCCAACAATCTTCCATTTTTTCTCTTCTTCTATCGTCTTAACCACCAGGCTTTCCGGTGAGATCGATGACCTAAGCTGTGTTTCCAGAACTTCTCTCTCTGTCTTCCATCGTATACATTGAAAGATCTGCGCTGTCTTCTTTCGCCTCACAGTATAGACTGCGGGCCTCTTCTGATTTCCGAAAGTGATGTAGGTACGCCCAAAAACATCCGTGACCTGTCAGTGCATGCGTCAGATAGTAGCTCGACTCTCCGTGTCATCTATTTATCCATCCCTAGATGTTGGGAATCATTCTACATGTCCAATGTGACCGGATACATCTTCATCCCATCTTTCTTGCTACATCCTGATAAGTCTCCATCTTGCATTCAATTTCATATCAGCCATCGTCACTTTTCCATCTTTCCTCTTTCAAATATCTCGCTCCTTTTCCAGGCCAAAAGATCTGTTGGTGTTATTCCAGCCAATACCATTACCGCCCTTTGGGAGACTGTCCTATACGCCTCAGCGATTCTTAGTGCTACTCGCCTCTGTAGGCTACTGACAGCAACTTTCTCCTATGCACCTGCTTATGCATTGCATTGATCCAGGGCGGTGCTGTATATAATATTATGAAGTTGACCACACTAGCGAATAACCTTTTCTCCTCTCTCGGCCCTCCAATATTGGGCATCAAGCGTGAAAGTTTTCCAGCTACCGCAGCAGCCTTGTTTGCCACCTTCTTTACATGAAGTCCAAAAGAAAGCCCACGGTCTACTTCCACTCCCAGGTCAGCTGCGTCTTCCATTCTATTGTCACAACACTGATGACAAGCCTTGGCATCCTGTACTTCTTTCTCTTTGTTACAAGAATTGCTTGAGTTTTATTAACTACCATTTCCAGCCCTCTGCTGGTCAGCCCTCCATCAATTGAAGCAATACTCTCTTCCCTCTTACATTTTAGGACATGCACTTCCGCTTCTCCCACGATAATTATACCACGACATCTGAAATACCTATTATATTCACCATAGCTGATAATGATGTTTTTAACAAATCATCGTACACGACTTTCCAGAAGAATGGCCCCCGACGTGATCCCTGTGGAGCTCCTCTTGTCACCTTCTCTTGAATGACCCAAACTTCCCCTTCGTAAGTTATCTGCCTTTGGTGAAGGTAGTCTTCTATTTTTCTCCGCGGATAAGGTAGAAAATTCTTTCTACATATAGCCTCCATCACATCTTGCCATCTGAGTAAGTTTAAGGTATTTCTGATGTTATGGAGATCATGACACAAAATCCTTTCTTTTCCACACCCATCTCTCTTGCCAACTTCAAAGTTTTTTTTATGGCGTCCACTGTTGACATTCCACGCTGGAAACCGAATTGACTCCTCGAGAAGCCTCCAGTGGACTCCATGTGCTCTTAAAGCCGTTTTAGAATCAAACCCTCTAAAAATTACCTAGTGATTAAAAATACTAATAAAAATTGTACTTTAAGTTAGAAAAGTGGCTCACACCTTATTAACTTTGTAAACACGTTTGGAGGTTTAATGAAAAAATAGAAGACGTACAGTACTTACTAAACATTTTTATAACATTACTAAATATTATAAAAATGTCCATAAAACCACCACCCTGCCTAGTACTAATTGTGAGAGTTGGTTTCACGTTTGAGATCACTAGTGTTATGACAATAATTTTCCTTACTGCGTGTGCAGATTGTTTTTCTAAAACTACTCTTTATGTGTCCCTACGTATGGATGACTAAAGACTAATCGGTAAACAAAGGAGATACAATCTCTTCGAAATGAGTCTCTCTTACAAAAACTTTATCAATTTATGCTTTAACTGGATGTCTGGAACGGAGCTCAATATTGTTTCATTCAACACTAACGATTATCAAATTATAAACATGCCGTGTCTCAAACGACTGGATTAATAAACCTCTGAAGGGTAGATCTCTGTGGTTAAATACATAATAGTTAAACAAATTTATAGATAACATAGATTTCAATATTCAACAGCATTCAACTCATTTTACTGTTTACGTAGACATGGTTTGCTAGTATGCCCAAAACACATACATAATACTAAAATTGTTTATTTATCCATTCTATTCCAGTTTACAACGACCTTGAATAGCGCAAAGATATCTTTCTTGAGACTTGCTAAACAGTTATTGGTCTGATTTAAGTTGCCTGCGGCCTATTGCATCCAATCACTTATCATTGTCTCAATATCGATCTATGAGGTTTCAGTCAAAATCATTGACATTCCAAAAAGGAGGCAGTTAATTTAGGACGTATAATTTATATACATTGCACATCCGGATATACATTTCAAACTCACGTGCATGCTTAAGAACTACTAGTGTAAATAAGTTGTTACTAATTATGCTTAGTACAGTGCGAGACAGTGGGCCCAAAGGACATGTGATTTCTTAATAGTGATTTTTGTGTTTATTCTAATTTATTCTGAATGTTTGTGTGTAAATGTGTATGTCATGTGTGACAACGGATTAATTTCTCCAACGAATTTTAACTTTAAAATGGAGGAATAAGCCAAAATGGCCGTCGTTTGAAGAATTTATACGACAATTGACTATTGACGACGGTAAGTTGTAATTATATTTGACAAATAAGTTTTCAATTGAACCTAGTTTGCTCTTATAAAACGTCTACTTATCTAAAGAAAATTCTCAGCTTTTACTGCAGTTTCTAACATAGTATATAGAACCCATACCGGAACAAATAATCCTTCTTTTTTGCCCATAATACAAACTGCAATAAGGTCACATTGTTTAATAAGGTCACAAAAACTTGCTGTTGACAGGAGAGTACATTGATAAATGTATTTGTTTTTATAAGCTAAAAGAAAAGGAATTTTATAATAATTTGCATAATTCATTCGGGCTGGTAGTTGTATCTGTACACTATGGTTAATTAATTTCAAGGTATTTCTGCTAATTGTTAACATTATTGTTTAAGTGTGTTCTTTCTTTACTGCATGACAGACTTTTGTACATGTAGTAATTAGTCTCCTGAGCAATCCATCAAGTCTAAAGCAATATCACCCCTATGTGATTAATTACTTTTATTTTTAACCTGCCCTTATTTCACCCTTCTATTCCATTATAGTTTACTTTATTTTTTACAGTAATTTGTTTGTTTTTATCTTGAGGCTAGATACATTTTTATTTTTATTATTATTATCGATTCTGCCAGATATATGTGGACATACTATAACTCATATAATCTGTAAATTGCTAACAATAACTGAGCCAGAAACAATCTAACAGTAATAGCAAAGTGTATGTACAAAAATAGTATTTGTGTATACATAAATAAACGATTATATACAAATTAATTTAATTAAATAATCGCATATTGTGACTATTGTAGCAAATATTTTAACAAAAACTATATCCTATACTCTAATACGAGCAATCTCTGTTTGTTTGTACGAGTAATCTCGAGATCTAGCGGAAGGATTTACCTGAAATTTTTAGATTAGAGGAATTTAGGTCTAAAAAATCGATTGATGAAAACCGCTACCTTAGGAAAACTTGTATTTTTCTAAACAACTCATTTGAAAATTAAAAAATTTCGACATAAGGCTTATGGAGTTTAAAATCATTACATATATTTATTGACTATAATAATAACAGTCAGCTGTTTCCTATATTATTTCCATTATCAGCTGATTTCAAACTTAAAACAATTTTTTTCAATTCTAACCTTTAAGATAGGTTTTTGTTGAGAATGACACCTGTTAAAGTATTTTTATTTCGTATTAGAGTATAGGATAAACAGTTCATATGTACGTAAGTTCGAAAAATATTCATATTTATTCAGTATGCGATTTGTATTTACATACATTTTCCTAAAGAAAAAAAAAAACAATAAAAAAATACCGAGTGATGCTCGGTCGCCCAGGTACTTTTGATTTAACTTCCAAATTTCGAAAGTCCAAAACTCAAAAATAAATTTTACCACTTATAATTTATATAAATAGTTTAGATTAGTTTGTATTAAACATTTATGATAGAATTGTATAAACTTTGAGTTTGTTTTTCCAACCAAACTATATTGCATTAACATATAGAATACGAACTCTGACCGAAGAAAGCCACAAATTGTATTCATTCCTAAAATGTTGAACTTGAATGAATAAATTAAAATCCATTCAATACAAATATTTAATTCAAAGCAACAAGAGTTAAATAATGGATCTAAAGTAAAGAAATTATAAGGTATATCAAGTGGCATCTGTGGCATAAATCTTGCATTACGCCATGATATATTATAGTTTGAGAAAACTGTGTCTATCTATAACTGATTGTATAAACAATTTTACGAAATTATAATATTATTGGTAACTAACTGATACGGAAAATGGTTTTACTTAACCTTCAGGAGAAATACTGTATATTTATTACAGTGACACATTTATTGTAAAACTAGAACGCATTCTCGTGACTATACCTAATCAAGTTTGAGTTTTCTTTTTCATTAAAACAAACAGGCAGTATACTTTAATAAAAAAATGTCTAATTTTCTATAAAAATATGCTTTATATATGTATTTCCTCTTTCTATATTATAGCCAATCATTGATACATTTTGTTTTTTGTTTTTATTTATTAACGAAAAATGAAAAAATATGTGTAAAATGTTAAACAATATAGGGTGAAATGTATCTGAGGATTTCCATAACTAACTCAGAAATGTGACTTTGAAGTTTAATTTGTACTAATATTCGTGTTTTTGGAATAAAAACCACGAACTTTCTGTTTTGTTTATAATAGTCTTTAAAAAAAAAAAAAAAAATAAATAAAGAGCAAGAGTAATACAAAACCACATAAGCTAAATTTGTAATATACACTCTAGGTTATAATCATCATACAGTAATTTGCTGTATACTATATTTATGTTGATAATTACAAAGCAGATTATAATAAACATTATATGAGTAAAGTTTACAATTTATTCTTTGGAACGAAGGGAAACGATCGTTATGTAGTGCGGAAATTATTAATGGGGACATTATAATTAATGCCTTTACTTAGAAGACTGAAAGATAAATTATACATTATGTAAGTACGTTTTATTACTATTTATTATATACAAAATTTATTGTATTGGTAAATCATACTTAAAATGATTACACTGTAGTAATATTTCTAATAACTCGGTTGACTATACATTATCCTGCGCATTGAAACGAAAATTTTCAAACAAATCTTGAAATTCCAAACTTGTTTCCAACACTTTTTCTGGCAGTTACAAATTTCTATACTGGCAGATGCACGTTTTTACTACTGGAACATATTATCATTTAAACACCTCTACAATCCATCCCATTTTAGCAAAGTATATACTATTACACATTTCCGTGTACAGAAAAGTACAAAGAACATTTCTGTGTATTTGATTTTTTTTTAACAATTACCACACAAAAATCAATTGTCTCACAAATAGAAAAAAACTATTTTGGTAAATGGAAATTTAAAAAATTGGCTATTTGGAAAAGTGCCCCAAAAAATTTTTAATAAATCCAAGATAAACAAAATTATGTAGACAAACTAGGTTTACACAATAAAAAAAAAAATAAAAAAGTTATACATTTTTTTTAAATACGTTTATGAAAGACAAAATAGTATTTTTTGGGAAATTTGCAAAACATTACCGTCAAGAATAAAAACATTTATAAACATTTCACTATTCAAAATTAGTGTTTGTAAACTATATTATACTATCAAGGATAATATATCCTACAAAAATCACACCAAGTATAAATTTTTGTGGTATCTTATATAAATATATATATATATATATATATATATTGTCTTCTATAAACTAGGATTCGTTTTTCCATGAGTAAAAAGAGTTCATAAAAACAAGTATGTTTGCCAAAAGGCATCACAAAGAGGCCTAGTCTTGTCATAAATATACAAAAGTGTAATATACAAATTATTTAGTATGTAGGAAAACATTTCTCTTCTAGAAACTAAAATATGGTACGGAGACGTATTATAAATGTTAGCCAAGTTCACAAAACACAAAAACATTTACAAAAAGACATAAAATTAAGCGTAACTTTGTTCTAAATATTCAAAATTATATTACACAAATTATTTAGTAAGAAGGTAAAAAATGTCTTCTAGAAACTACAATATGGTCTGGAGGCTAATTATATAACTTTAGCGATTTAGCCTAGGTCAGGAAAACACAAAATATATTCCCAAAAAAGCTAAAAATGAGGCCTATCTTAATCTGAAATATAATACACATATTATTTGTTAAGTAGGCTATTGCAGTATAGACAAATTTACAGTTTTAGTCTGAAAAACTGGAAAAAGAGTGCGCTAACGATCTAATAAAAATAGCTGACTAAATAGCTATTCTAAGTCGGAATAAAACGGTAAAAACTAAATATTCCTAAACTTCAAGGACTTCTGTTTTAACTAAGACCTATTCAATTCTTATCGATACTTAAATAAATTTAAATATAATTTCAATACGAATCGATAGGTATATAATACTTACTTGTTTTATAATACTACTAAATAGATAATAGCTAAAAACAAATCGATATCTACAGGTACTCTTTACCAGTATAGGAACTGCATGTGTAAGGTATTACATAAAAATCTGTAACTATTTGTTGATAAAAGGCAGTAAGAACCAGAACAAATATTTCCAAAGGAAAGGGTTTGAACTATGCAGTGGAATAATCAAAATAATTATTCCAAACGAAATTTACCCTCCAAAAAATGAGTGGTAATGCGAGCATTTTATTCGTTTTCTATCGCATCAGGCGAACTCAAATATTTTAGATGTTCAGTCATTCCAACATTTCTTATGTGACTTTGTATATTTTTATGTGTTTATTTTGTGTCACAATGTAATAAACTATATACCAAATTAATCTTTAGAATGTCCTGCGTACAATGGTACTATATAATATGACTGATTTAAATATTACTTTAGATGCACAAACTTTGATTTAAAAAATGTTTGTTAAAAGAGTACCCGATGTACTCATTGCCAGGGGGTGACGCTTTAAAAGTGTGCCCCAGGTACTCTTTGTCAGACAGAGGGTTAACAGTGATTTTTAGGTTATAAAAATTAAAATCTTTTATCAAAGGCACAACCATAAATTTGTATTATCAAAAAGTATATTAGAACAACATGCAGATATTTGATGTAGTACCACATTTTACAAAAACATGCTAACTGTGTACAATATCTATTGAACATTTCCATAAATAGTATTAAAGAATTTATTTAACTTCGCAGTACATCATAAAGTATGTTTTGTATTGAATTTACACAGAGGATGCAAAATGGGATTCTGTAAGTGTAGGGTGAGATAAAATATAACTAGACAGAACGTTATGTTAGATTTTATATTTTTACATGCACTACATTGACTAATAGGTAGTTAGCTATTTATTGTTTAAAATCTTATAAAATTTGTTGATATAAGATGTCAGTTTAGTACCAAAATAAGTAAATGTTAATTAATTAATCGTACATTACTATTAATAAAAATATTAAACACGTAATAAAATTTAAGAGTTAGGAAGTTCAAGTTTTATTGTTGGCCAGTTTGTCTATCCGATATTTTTTCCTACAACACCAAAATACACGCGCATTTTGTCTGTAATTGAATAATGATAATTTCAACGATTTATTTTCTGTTGTCACTAATAATAATTAAAAATCTTTTTTATTCGTTTACTTTTAATTTAGTACAAAATTAATTCAATTAAATATTAATTTTCTGGAGGGAAAAATCTAGTCGAAAATAAACCATAACTTAATACGGAATTTCTACATCGTCTTGCTGTTCAGTGTTCTCCGTACTCGATTCCTATCT
>JAGFPH010000788.1:159144-183760 GCA_018207615.1 Philaenus spumarius
TAACACACAAATGATGGCAAATGTCCGAACAAGTAATTATAATAAAAAGTCTGCCCATGTTGAATTCAATAGATTCAATCAGGATTTTATATCGCAATAAACAGAGCTACGAAATATGTAGAATTTGGAACAAACCGTTTCCTGATAAACTAGGTTTCGGGACAAGCAATAAAATACTTTACTTTAAGAATTCATGGTCTCAAGTGTAATAAATGTTTTGTTGTGTTTTGCATTGCTATCATTTTCAATGTATTTTATTACATACAATATATTTGTAACTATCCAGTACCTTATTTTCATTTATTTGTTTTATTAGTTTATGTAGTTGTATAAATAATCTTCTTTCAAAAGTATTAAATGTAATTTAAAAAAAAGATTAATGCCTTGATTTGCCTTTTAAGGGGGCACTTCACCATAAAGTTTTGTTTATTTTTAAAGCAAACCAATTATTTTATGTTTTATATATGAGTATTGGTTATAGGTGACTTTTTCTGTGACTCGGTTTCTCGACCGACACCCCATCCAGATTATAACAAAGAAGTATAATTACAAAAAAATGTCATTCGTGTGAGTGTTTGATGTAAATATCAGGCCAAGCGAATGAAGAATTTGAGAGACATCTAGAATAATTAAAAAATCGAGCTTAATATTTAACTGTATAAAACTGGATTTAGTTTGATTTAATGTTTTATGATAAACTGAACATTTATATTATCATAAATTGTATTCAAGAATAAACTCTAGACACAGATGATATACGTAGCTAATAAACTTTCTAAGAAAACCATTTCAAAATATATTGTTTTTTTTATTTTTACTATCAGAATAGAGAAAATTAAGTACGTTAATAAAACTGTATAGCAAATACTATCGAAGTTAAAAATATGGTGGATCTGATGATGTAATCAGATCACGAACAATAGCATTAAGAAGTGTTTATACTTTGTTATATACATAAACAATGTACAAATCTTAAGATTCTTATGATGTTCCTAATGGGAAAGTTAAATTGAAAATATTTTAGCACACAAAAGTAATGCATGCAGTACACGTTAAACATTTATTACCAGAAAATTATGAAAAAATCTCATAAACTTATATAATACTGAATTGTAATTAATTGTACGTTTTTTTAATTCTATAATAATAATAGACAATGTTTAAAATTATTTTGAGTTACCAAATATAATGTTTGTAGTTACTAAAATATAAGTAAAGTAAGTATAGGCAATGTAAAACTAAGCTAATTTATTTAGCAACAAATGTGCGTTAGCAAACTATGCCTTTGTTTTTTATGGCATTGCCATACTTTGTGTCCTTGAAGTATTGTATTAAGGTACTTTCCCCGTTGTTTATTAACAAGCGAAATCATTAGATTCAATTTATAATTGACTTGAGTTTGCAAATAGATACTTTTTGTATACTTGACTTTCTTTATGTTTTACATATTGATTTTTAAATATTTTCTTTCAGAAATAGGAGTTAGTTAAGCGTAATTTTAAGTATTAAGTGTTGGTTGTTTAAAATGAACGTGTCAATATATTTGTTATTCAAACAAATCATTTCGATAATAATAGAATTGCACTTGTAAACACAATTAGATACTTAGAGTAAGTAGATATTCAATTAGAAATGATGTAGTAAGTTGTTCTTTTAAACCAATATTTTGGTAAAAAGACTAGATGGGGGAAAACTGAGTGGAGACAAGAGTTTTAAAATAGGGAGACAATATTAGAAAGGAGTTCTTTTGGGAAAGGTTCTTGGTCGAGACGAGGAGTTTGCTCGTCAAGGAGAGACGTGGTTTTTATGTGAGGTGTGTCATTTTAGGTGGACGTCTTTTATGGTGCCATTTATGGAAAAAGGAGCTTTGCTGTACGCCTATCCGAGCCTCCAGGACCGAGTAGTTGAGAGGGCAAAATTTGTGAAAGTTAGAGGGACAAGTGTGTAATATAAACTTTGAGCGAAAATCAGTTTGAGAGAATTACTTATTTAAAATGGGTTCAAATTTGGTTGAGTTTCAGTTTTGCCCGTTTAAAGAAAAAGATTTAAAGTTTATACTAGAGTACTTACGTTAAGCAGTCTTGTAGTTTGTATTTAGTATTCCATTACAGCTGTTTCGGTATTACATAATACCATCATCATATGACAAAATTTTAGTACATATTAAACAAAACATATGTGTTTAGTGCATATTAAACACAGAAATAATTATATTTTTTTAATGTTTACTGCAGTACGCGTAAAAGTAATATCAAATTAATAATTAGATTATTTGGCCATCCTACTCGTGTAGTAGTCAACTGCTCACTAAGACATTGCACTGTTTATCCAACAGTAATTTATTACTGACAGGCTTACTTACTTCATAATGAATTGTAGAGTCGCTGATTTTTATTACTTTACCTAAATTATAAAATTGTAATACAGCAGAACATTTTTTAAAGTTTGACATTTTTAGAGTGAATATTACGTTTTCTTAAGGGTCTTTTGTGTAAGAGAATTTGATGGTAAAGATGTATTTAATATTTTAAGTGTAACTTCGAATGGACTACTTTGTGTTTTGTATTTTATGTCACAGGTTGATGTGACAGGTTTGTGTACTTTAAGTATAATTGATGTGTTTTTATAAGATTGTCCGTAGGATACATAACCTTTTTTTCGGTAATGTCGTAGATAGGGACTATTTTACTGTTAGTGTTTTGTTTACATAGTAGTCTGAGACATTGTCATGCGGTGATTACTTAGTAAGCTATCCAACACGAGTTCTTGACATGGACTGTATATATGTATCTTAAAATGTTCCAATATAGACAGAACATAATTATACTGTATCTAAGCAGACATTAAAATGAATTTAGTTATTTTTTTCGTACTATGTGGAATATGTTTAACGATTGCCAAACATAATAAGCTAAATCAAAAAATAACTGTACAATAAGAGTAATTAATTATATTTAAAAAAATATCATACAAAAGTGCTTGTTTCAAAGTATTTTATCTTTAGAATAATTTCAATACAGTACAACTAAATGTTATGTTTCACTATTTAGTTTCTACCTGATTTTATTTCGAAGAGTTTTCAATATAGCGTTACAATGGTATATATGTAAAATAAAAAATAATTTAGTGCAGACAAATGATTATTATTTTAAAACGTATCTGGTTCTACAGTAAGTAAAGATGAAAAGATGCTTCGTTTACAATTGCAGATTTCACAATGCGGGTAAAGTTTTTTAATAAATGTTTTGCAATTTCTTGTGACAAACTGACGAGCTTTGCCATTGTTTTCAAATGTAAGACAACAGTATACCGGAAGGAAGTAGCATTGTAATCCGGGAAACTTGGTATACTTTTGTGTTGCAAAAGAAAATGTATGACAGTTGCAATGTGGCAGACATTTCATTACTTGCTTCACGTCACAAACTGTTAGCATACGATCTTTTGTGTTAGTATGTTTCAATGTGTTCTGTTATGACATAGTACAATTATGAGACAACTTGTATGCATTCACATTGCAAAAAAAAATCAATAAACAATTGTTTGAAACAGAAGAAATGTTAAAAATACTTCTACTGTGTTAAATATATGTTGTTTGTAAAGTATATTGCAATGACTACTTCGTTGTTTGCATTTATAATTTCATTCGTTGCATTCGTTGTTTACAGTACAGACCAAATAATGAACGGGTGAACACGTTGAGTGATTTTATCAATACATTTTAATGAAATAGTGTCAATATGCGAAGTTTTAAGTATTGTAATATATGTCATAAGTGTTGTAATATGTGTTTATGTGTTGCTTAATGTTTGTTATAAAAAAAAAAACTGACTCGCATTCAGATAAATTCAATAAAAGTTATTCGAAAATAAAAGGTTCGAAAATGCCTGAATAGGTAATCGAAACGAACGTCACCAATGTGTAAACAAACTATAGGACCGTGAGCGGAATATACAAGAAAAAGGGAATTTACTTTTACATTGTATATATAACCAGTCCATAAGGCAAAAACAAAACAATATAATATTTAAGAATAAAAATTTGACTTACTTGTTATTCATTGCTGATACATGACCTTATCTACAAATAATAGATAGTCGTGATTATGAAATTGTATTTATATAATTGTGTTAAAGATAGATAAAACTGCGAACTGAATAAACTATGAAACTGAAATAAGTAAAAAGCGACGTTAGGATATCTTAGATCAAAACATCACCGACTACCGATATACGAGCCATAGTAGTTTTAAATTCACCTAAAGTTGAAAATATTTGAAACAGCGTTGGCAGCACAAAAATTAAACAAACTTAGTCTCTAACAAATGAGATATACTATATTTCTGTATTTACAGCAATATGAATGGACTTTAAGTTTTATCTCTTTAGTTTTCAGAAACTTATTATTTCCTGTGTTATTGTCAAGAGTCATATTTATAAGTTTTTTTTTTAGGTAAAATAAAAAAGTTAACTGTAATTATAATAAATCTTTTCCTATGGCAACACCTAAATCGTAACCCTTAGTGACAAAATTGTAGTATGGCTTATGTATTCTATCACCAGCGAAACTTAAATAGATATGGTAAGAGAATTTGTTCTAAATTTTAATTTGTGTATAAACTTTGTTAATGTTTATGGATTAATATGTTTAGTACTACCACCATATTTAAATATTTACCACATTGGAATGTAATACAACATTACTTTCCTATTTTTATTTCAGAATTTTGTACTTTATAAGATGTATCATTATGTATTTATTTGTATTGCATACAATCCATATGCACTTATTTAATTTATTTATTGCATTATTTTATTACTGTACAATTATTTATAACACTATATTATTGTTTTGTTGAATAATTTTAAACATAATAATTAAAAGACAAACACAATTTTTTGTAATTTCTACAAGTTTAAAGAAATTACAAAAAATTGTGTTTGTCTTTGAATTATTATGGAATTCTACCAAGTACCTTCGGTCATCACTATCAATCGTATGTAAACATAGTAATTTATTTGGAGAAAATAATCTAAAAAAACCAATTTTAAAACATTTTATTTAATTATTAAAAGTTTAAGACTCAGCATTTCTTACACAATTATTTTTTTACGCTACAAAACTAACTAGGACAACGTATAACTTAAAAATTAAATTACTAACTAATATATCAAACAGCACATATATTAATTCAATTATACTTTACTTTAAAAGTTATACTACAACTATATTATACTATAGTTATGTATATTATACTATATTATATTATAGTAACTATATTATTATAGTAATATATTTATAACTATATCATAATTTACTTTCACATGTTATTCAGAAAATAACCGCTATAACAAATTTAAACTTTGAAAGTTCGACAAATTTCCTGATGTTTTTGAAATTATATCTTAAAAAGTACTTGATGGCTTTTTCTTATTGCTGTCTTATTTTTAATGATGATATAGTTTTTTAAATGTACCTCGATTTATAGTGGTGTAGTTTTTGTATAAGACAACTTTAGAGTGTGTTTTTATTTTAAATATATATATAAATATATATTTTATTCATTTTTTTATAATTTAATAATATTTTACCATAATATTCGGATGCTTTAAACTTATAAACTACTGTATTATTTTGTCATAATAAAGAACAAAATGTAATGCTATTGTCACTAACACCTCTCCTTGCATTTAAAAAAAATGTTATTTTATTATGAATTATTTATAAAATTACAATATTCTTAATATTTGGCGAATTATGTAATACCTTATTCATACCAAGTTGAGTAATGTCAAAATTTAGTACATATGTAATTTGAGTATTGTTTACTTGTAACTTATTTATTGATTGAAATTATAACTTATCACTGTGGTTGTGTGAAGTACAATACAACAAACTATATTTATCCCTACATACTAATATAGTGTATGTACTTATTGTAAAGTTGTAACATTATATAATAATAGAAGGACAAATAGTATGTAATACATTGCGACAATAAACATAACTAATCAGAAAATCAGTATCCGAAATAAGATTATAATTTCAGAGCAAATTTAAAATATAGAATGGGGTTATTTTAATTGTACATTCTGTTTTAAAAATTTTAGAGGAAACGTTAAATAATCAATTTAATAGTTATATATACAAATCAAAGTCCACATCTTGCAAAGTCATCTGTGGCATTCAACAACAAAGGATTCTCCATTCAAAATAAACACGCAGACTTCTTTATACTCTCATTTCATACTATGTAAACCAAACATTACTATTACCGTAGCAAACAGTAACATTGTTTATTTTAATGTTTATCTTCTGTTCTATTCTCTGAACCATGAAATTAAAAGTCGCACTACAAATGGTAACGTCAAATGGTTAACGTAGAATAAACGTTGTAGCTCTTCACACTGTGACTACAGTTATTTACAAACTATTAGACAGTTATGGTCACATCTCAAAACCTCACATCAAATTATCAGTGTGTATTATCTCGGTGTTATATCTGTGTTCTTTACTTTTTTTGACATAAAAAGTACGATATTTATTTAAACCTCTTTCATAGAACTGTTTAAAAACTTAATTAATATAAATGAATTTTGAAAATACTAGCTTCTTAAAAGAGCTTACATAAGACTATATATTAAAAAATAAATCATTTAATTTAATTAAGTTATATAAATTAAAAGTACCGTTTAATGCGGCTGTTGCATTTAGTTTAGAAATTAGGTTTACCTGGCTTTCAAAGCCTACATCAATAGATTTAATATGTATCAAACATGTGATACTTTTATCGCCAAACACATGCGAATAAACTCCACTAGATTCATTATGTTTACAGGTCTACCTTATAAAGTTTACCTTTACAGGCAAGTCTTTAGTTTATCTTTAGTGATTTTTTACATACTGGACATGGTTTCCAAACATTTAATCACAATTATATATTAAACAATATCTTTAAAAGAACAAAAGATAAACATTTTACTTTAGAAGTGTAAGTATATCGTTTAAATTATTGGTGTTTATTCCACTCTCACGAGACAAACAATAAAACTAATGATAAAAGATACAAGTTATAAAAAACTTTTTTTAAACCTTTGTGATACAACCAGGTTGAGTTTCTATTTCAGGTAAATTTGATCGATTATAGTAATGGAAACTACAAAGTTCTTATTATTCTTATTTGGTATTATGTATTCACTTATAATATACACCTCTTTTACATTTGAAACTTTGATATACCTATTACTCAGTTGCTACTTATATTTGCCTCAAATATATTGTTTGTAAACCTTAAAGTTTAGCAAAACGATTTGAACCTTGTACATTTAATAATTATAAAATAATGTAAAACCATTCAAAACCAGTAGCGTGTGACATAAAGCATTACATCTTTAATAAATACTGATATTTAATTAAAAAATGAACAAAAATAACAGTTTAACCATCTACAAGTTGTGCTTAAATCAATTTTTTTTAAATGACGGCATGCCATAATTAAATAACTTAGCTTAAATTGTTATAATTAAATTTGTAAGCGTTTTAAAAATATATATACTGTAGTAACCGAGGAGAAATTACTAAATAGTAGATCGTTTATTATTATACATTTGGGGTCAGGTTTAGTTTACCTTTAAAGACAAAAGCAGAATAAAGAAATAAATACAATATGTCTTATTTTGCACAGTTAACTATTTAATCTTAAGATCCTAGGATTCAATATTCATTGCAATTTTCAATTACTGTTAAGAAACTTTCACAAATAAGTTTGTCTTTAACGTAAAATATTGTCTATGTTCTCTTAAAACCCAACAAGATTATAAGAATCATACATTATAAATTTACTACTGACCACCGTACTTTTTTTATAATATAGTCTTCGTAATCATATTGTTTTTGTATGACTAACCTATTTGCGTAACTATGCATAACAAAACTTAATTGATTGACAATGTGTATATTGTTTATGTTTATAAAAAACGTTGTACTTCATTTACATATTTCAACACATGTTTAAAACCGTGCAAATTAAAGGTAAATACTAAATCCAAGATGGGAAATGTATCTATTCTATATACAAAAATGCTAAATTACTTAGATTTCCATAAGATAAAAATGAAACAAAACTTTTAACAGGTGTTGTTCATAATTTATTGTTTTCCTTTATTGTTTTGAACATTCAATTTAAACGAAACTGTTTACTATTGAAAAGTTATCGAAGTGTTATTGCTTGAATATTTTAAGACCTTCCTAAATCTAAAAATACATTCGTTCTTAAAATGTTTGTTCAGGAGATTTTGTCTAGTGATGGATGATACATGAGGACTTCTTCTGACTAAATATAGTGAATTAAAATAAATAAATAATGTTAAATATATTTTATTTACAATTAAAACAAAAACACCCTTTTTCAAGAATAATCCTTTGGTTAAATTATATTATACTCAGTGAAAACGTGGAACATATTAGTTCTAAATTTTAAATATTATTAATGATGTTCAAGATTACTAACTAGCAAAATTGTATTTATTTTCAATAATTTTCCCCATTATATCGTAATTTAAATTGTATATGAAACGTGTTCAAACTTATAAATTTTCAAATAATAACTGGAAGCAAATTAAAATATCTTATAAATTATATTAATACAAACTTACTATACAACATTAAAAACGGATTTCCTGCTATAGTTGTGATTTACTTGGTAAATCTCAATGATAAAACATTTGTTTGTGTCTGCCGCACATCGCAAGTTCATCAACCCACAGATAACTGACAGTAAATGTATTCTGGTTGAATTGTACACTACATGAACTGGTTTTGTTTCACTTTAGGTTTTAATTACTATAATGTGAATATTTACACATATAATACTTATAATTACCCATAATCCTTAAATCAAATGCAAATTACCAAGTGTGCACCAAAGGAAGAGTTTCTCATGTTTAACACTTTTCCTACGATATCAAGAGGATATCACAAATAATTGCTCTTAATAAAAAGATCTGTACTTATTATTATTTAAAAAAAAAATAGCTACAGCATTTTTAATTTAGATTAATAATAAGTCGAATACACTATATAATAATTATATTTATTAAAGTTTACCAATCTGGGTTAGTTTCATGTGAAACTATTAAACATTTTACTTTAAATAATATATACTGTATATTATATTATACATAATATATGCTCATATTATATCTTAAAGATTTTTCCATTAATGGTATGAACCTAAAGAAATTAGGATTATCTTCCAAATTACACAGCAAATTAGGTTGAGTATATCACAAATATTTCCTTTATAAAATTACAATTTTGAAAAAGATTTACATTCTACCAGAAAACAAATTGGTGTATGTTTTAAAAGAACGCATGGTCAAATACACTTTCATAGAGCCTTATACGAATAAGTAATAACATATATCATTCTTATAAAGAGATTTATTAATTATTACGACTTCAAAAGAAATCCTTTGAATTACTACTTCCCATCCACTTCAAATCCTTAGTTAAATACACATCGTTAAATTTTGGATAAAACCGAAAGTTATCTCTTTAAAAAAACAATTTATATTTGTTTAAAACAGTCATTTGCAAATAATCACCTTCCAAGAGTTATTGCAATGGCGTTTAGTAAATATTTGTATGTGCACCAACTTTGTAATTGTATAGTTGTTAAAAATAACATTAGATCAGTAGCAGATATTTTTAGTGGGTAATTTTACCAACATACTAATAATTATTTGGAACAATGAATGTCTTATAACTTTGCATGTGATCTGAAAAGCATTAAAGCCCAAAGAAGCAATTCTTAAATTATCAGAATGTGTTGCATTGTGTAAACGTGCATGTTTGGGCGGATATTGTTACCACTGATAAAAATAAAAAATATATAAGAATGGTTAATGTAATCTGTGGTACGAGTATAAATATTTTATGGTTGTATGATTTTTTCAATTAATTATGAGATGACTGTAAGTTACACACATGTAATTTCTAATGGTGCTTAAGATTTATAGGTAATTGCATTATATTTAACAGTGCAAATTGTTAAAGAAAATATTTCCTAAAGTAGACACTATTTCGTTTAAAAACAAACAAATTAAATTAATAATTAGTTTCTATAGAATTAATATACAGGGTGTATAAAATAAAACCATTCAGGACTTTGGGATATGATTCTTCATACAAAAAGTAAGAAAAAAGTTCCTATAAACATAGGTCCAAAAACGCTTCGTTTTTCAGATATCCGCCATTTTGTTTGCTGTACAAAATAATTCATATCTAGAGAACGGTTTGACTGATTGAGTTCAAACTTGGCATGAAGTTTAACCTGACAATGAATACCGCAAGAAAAATAAACGATTAAATCCAATCATGCGTTTCAAAATGGCGGCTGTTAGAAAATTCCAAACCTAAATTACTCCAAAACCGTACATTTTAACGAAAAATGTCAAGACACCTTTTTTGTAGCCCTTTTGGATTCCCTATCGGAAGGTGTAACTGTCAAAACAATCGGATGAAGGATAATAGCTAAGTTAAAAGGTAATGACAACAAATGTCCATACAATATTGTAGTATTTACTGTGTTGGTATAGGATGCCGGGTTGAACAAACCAATTAGTACACATAACTTAACTGTTATCCTTCATCCGATTGTTTTGACAGTTACACCATCTTACAGTTACACAGTATATTTATTACAAATGTCTTACCTGCAGTTAAACGTAACCTGTTTAAGGTGAGTAAAACCCCCTGATGCCTTCATTTTGATAATATTTCATTATTATATATGTAATAGTGGCAAAACGGATAAATGTATTTCAAATATATCTAGCATAAAATACTAACCGTAAATGTTCCGATAATTAAAGCTCTAAACAAACATATTTTACTACGGCTTTCTGTGAACCTAAGTTTATTATCTAAAAATTAAATATTTTTTCTTGTATTGTAAAAACCTTATCAAAACTATTATCTAAGAATTATTTTAAATGTGTTTTCAAAATATCAAGCTCAAGAACATATTTAAATTACTATTGCTGAAGCTAAAATTACTGAACATATTGGAGTGTGTTATGGTAGAGTTTGGCCTACGTATATAATATGGTCTACACTAAAGGAGTTGAGACTTTTGTGAAACGTTATTACAAATGCTCTTTCTTTCAAGAAGACGTTACTATAATATTTACTAAAATAATAAAACTAAAGAAAAATAGTGGTTTATTCAAATTCTTGAAGGAAAACTATAGAGGATCCAAAATTTGGTAAAAGATGATGTTAACATATTTCTATTCTTGCAGTGATAGCTGGTTCTGGTTTTGACAACAAACAACTTTTTAATCGATGTATGGTTAATTCTGCAATTGGTTGGATTGTATATTACTTAACTATGTATTGAGGTGTACCCTACATGCTTTGTTGTTAGTTTTATCGTTTATTAAACTTTTGAAACGTTAGCATTACTAATACCTTAGAATTTGATGTTAACTCATACTTCTAGGTTTTTACTAACGTCTTAGCATCATAGATCGATTCCCACACTAAACAAACAAAACTTGTAAATGTATTATTAAGATATAGTGCATTATAGTAAATCCAATTGGCATATAAAATAAATACGTTAAAAATATGTATGTGGTAAGTATTATCATTATTTTTTTTAAAACACACACAAAAAAACAAATCTGTTTGAGAACTGGTCAATACATAAATTCAACTGAAAAGAAATGGGATAAAATAATAGTTAATGGTCTCAGCCCTGAATTGTTTAAAAAGAAAATTTATTGCAGTGTATTTATATGCAACCATAAACTTCACTGTGTCACTCTACTGACATTAAATAACTTGTACTTCAACAATGTATGTATCGTAGTTTATTGATGTTGGATTTTATATGTAATTAAAAATAAATAGAACCTCACTGATCAACATTACCTATTGTCCACTGGTATAGCTTTAATAGTGCGGGTAAAGTAGATTTTCATTAGAACTAAAACAGCCAGGTCAGATCGTTTGCCCACAGGTTCTTTTTATCATATTTCTTTTTAGAATAAACGTTATTTTAATATTGGAAAAAGTATGAAATTAAATTTATTAGAAACGCTAGCAATTATTAGAACATTTTGTAAAGGCTCCAAACTTGTACTAAATGATCAGGTAGAATTAATTTCAAACTCACCCTTGCTTAAACCATTGTATTCTT
Organism: Philaenus spumarius; assembly: GCA_018207615.1. Classification (NCBI taxonomy): domain Eukaryota; kingdom Metazoa; phylum Arthropoda; class Insecta; order Hemiptera; family Aphrophoridae; genus Philaenus; species Philaenus spumarius. The sequence continues at coordinate 171,347 of JAGFPH010000788.1, forward strand.
AATTAAATTAAAACGTATATCTTTAAGAGTTTTTAGTAGCAACTATAGATAGGTTGTCCTTTCATTGTTACTTCTTTTTAATTCTTGTTATGGATGTTCAGAGACTTGACTCTGTCCAATATAGAAGGATTCTTCTTGAGGAGCAAGGTGTGAGGCACTTTAACAGGATATTTTCTCAGGTCTCCTCCTCTTTCATCACTCAAATAAATCGATGGAGTTGCTTGAATCACGATGAGTCCCATCCTTCCACTTGCTGCAAATGTGGCAGTGGGTTTAGTTACACATCGGTAAATTTCTAGGTCTTTTGGTTCTTTTTGTGTGACGAAAAGTTTTCTTATTTTGTTTCCTGCCCACTTATAGATCCATTTAGACCATTATAGACCAATAAGAGTAAGTGTATTGCAATTGGTTGAATCTTTTCTGTGCCATTTATAGAAATGTGTTTCAATTTGAAAGTTGCCAGAAACTATATACCCTTAGTGCAACGAATGATAAGAGTTAATAAAGGATTAAAAATATGTTGTCCACTTTATAAGTATAGATAAGGAAACAAGGTTATTGATAATGGTCTAGCAGTCTCTATAAAACCGTATGAGACATACAAAAACTTTTAAAATGTTGAAACCCAGATGAAGTTTGTAACTGGGTACAATACTTTTTTGTAATTCATTATTTATTTATTTTCTCTCCAGTCGAAATCATTGGTCTATAACTTTCTTAATAGAAAAAGTAAATTATTGTTAATTTTTAAAAGATCGTACATAAAATATGAAACATTACCATACAGGTCGTAGACAGTCCAAGCAGGCTACCAACTTTTAAAGTATACGTGAAATACAATTATAAAAGTGTATTGGTATAATAATTATTAGTCAAAACTTTTAAAACACCACTAGCTTGTGTTGTAAATCTTATCTCCCAAAATACAAATGCTAATTACACTATATTCTGTAAATAATATTTTCTTATAATTTTTAAATTTTCAGTCGTAATTCTATAAACAATATTTACTATTTAGGTAAATATGTTTTAGTATTACATGTAAAAAGCATTTGACTGATATTATTTATGTTTATAGTTATTGTTTTGCTACTAAAAGTTACTAGTTACACTGTCTCTGCAACGCTTAGTTAGTGTTTAAATAGTTAAACACTAAATTTAAATTTTGTCTAGTAAATTTGACAAATTAAAAACATCGTCGAGATACCCAGAAGTTAAAAATGCAACATTATGAAATCTTTCTATGCAGCATTTCTGTATTAACAAAGGGGTATTAAATACTATAAATAATAAGTTAACACAGATGCTGGTTGCAAATGAGAGCCCGTATATTTCTCTAGACTACCTTCTAATTTGCTTTCAGAGGCTAAATGCGCGTGCACTGAATACAAAATTTTAATTGAAACCAATATTTTATCTTGTACAATGCTTATCAAAATGGTGGTTATAATTAATATGTCATAACAAACTCTATAGCCTAAACAATGCGAAATTCTAGGCTATGTAATTATTATATATAGTTGAATAATTAAGTTTGTTTTTTATAGAAGAAACGATTATTAAAAAACATGTACATTTTTAATTTTTGTTTTTGCTGTTCACTCACAACTATTCTAGGAGAGCTTACTCAATTTCAATTTGAATAACACAGTTTTCAGAAAACAAACAAGAATTGACATAGTTTCTCTACAAACTGACTTGTAATATGAAAACATGTTTTACTATTTAAAATACTGTTAAAAAAATTTAGTGCTAAGTCGTTATCAATCAACTAATTTAACATAAACAAAAGAACTCTGAGAAGCAAAATATAAAATTAGTTTATGGTTGAATTGTGTGAAATAATTGACAGTAGATAGCAAAGTATTAAAATAAATTGTGTTAATTATTTTTTGCATGATAATTTATATTTAAAACAAAGGCGGCAGATTACAGACCTGGAACTTTCTTGCATAATACAAGCAGTATTTTTTAATATGCAAGAAGAAAATCATTGTTTGTCTGCCCCTTTGTCCGTAAATTAATTTAAACTACTTTCACGCACGCAGGTGTTTGTTCTGTATAAGTAAACAAATTCAACTACAGTAGGATTAAAGATATCTTGAAAAAATTCAAATTTAATTTTGAGACTATTTGTAAGATTTAATGACCAGTAGTTACGCACTACGAAGTTTACAGTCAATTATAATAATGAATCTAGAACAAAAATATATTAAATTATAAATAAATAAATTACCTTTTTTTCGGTACGTCAACTAATCCTTATTAGGTAATTTATTTATTTATAAATTTACTAATCCGTTGGCTACAATGTTAAATTTGAGATTAAATTAGGTACCATTGCAATGAATTTACTTATGTAAATATAGGGATAAAAATAACCAAATTGTAAAATTTAACAATCATAATTTATTTAACTGAGCAACATAAAATTATGTTTCACCGCATCATCAGGCTACTAATTTAAATACAGCTTGTGTATGTATGTATATTACCTTATGTATATATTTGAATATTAACACTAAACTAACATTGGTTATTAGGTGCTTCCACTTCAATTAAATAACAGTTTTTGTACTTTCATAAACTGTATATTGAGTCCAACCACCTGGACATAGAAGATTATAGTTTTCCAATTAAAAACTAAATAGTTTAGATAAATGTTAGGAACTAAGTGAATAATAATAAAGAAACAAGTTTAGTTTTAAATGAACAAGAAGTAGACTTTAATAACTTACCACTTCTTAGACCTTTGGTTTTGCATCGGTATAGGCTTTTCTTAATGGGCTTTGTTCCGCTTTTTTTTAAATTATTGTGTACAGTTTTTGATAAAAAAAATCCATACAATATTTAATTATTGTTAATTTGTATATTATTGTATTCTTATTTAGGATTTGCAGAATAACAAGACGAAAAGTTTACTATGGGAAACTACAAAGAACCAGTTTAAGAAAAAAGATTTGTATAATCGTATAAATGAAAATTAAAAATATATCATATATAATTTAAGAACAAAATTTAATTAAAATGTTATCTTGAACTGGACTAATGAGAAATAAATGTTATATAAATAAAAACAGAACAACGTTTTTTCATAACAAAACATTTAATATAAAAACGCGTTTCGAAGACCAAGTCATCATCATCGGTGAGGGTTACAGTTGCAAACTTATAACTGGAAGTATAACTTATAAGTTCGCAACTGCAACCATTACTGAAGAAGATAACTTGGTCGTCGAAACGCGTTTAAATATAAAACGTTCTGTTATGAAAAAATGTGATCTGTTGTTATTTATATAGTGTAATATTTTATTATTCAGTTACTATAAATTTGTATTTTAATCCTGAAGATAGCTGTTGAAAGTATATTTGTGTATTGATAAATAGAATTATATTGGTCCGTAATTGTAATTGTGAATTTATAAAAAGTATTTAAAGGAAAACAGCTAGAATATTATATATAAGTTGTATGTATTACAATTAAATAATATCTTTAAACCATATTAACAAGCAAAAATAAAATACAAGTTTGACGTAAAAGTAAAAACAAATAATATAAAACTACCATATTTTCCGGAAATAACATTTTATTATTTACTCTTTTGTAATTTAACAAAATATGTGTCCCAAAAGAGGGAAAATACTCTAGAAGTAAAATATGATTATCAGTTCTTATACATAATATGAATAACAAGTTTCAATCTGTGAACGTCATTTTCAATATTATGTGTTTTAGTATTAAGTATTTAAAGCTTTCTTTTGTATTATATTTTAAAATTTAAAACATACTTCTAAAACTTTACATTTATAATAGCAGCGTTAATATTACTAAGAATCAATTAAAATATCAAATTAAAACTACTTGGCCACATTTCTAGTAAAAACCCATTTATTATACATTATATTATATACAAAACTTATTTCTTTTTAATAATATTTACACAATTAAAGGCTACTATATTTAGTAGCAGCAAAATATTGCACTAAGTGCTTTGAATGTTTGATGAAAGGATTTACATAAAAGTAAAAATATATAGAATAGAACACATAGGTTAAAAATGTAATTGTTTGCCTGTTGAGTATTACCATAAATTATCGCAGATCATAAAAATACACGCCTACATCAGCTGCAATAAAAGAAATTGGAAAACTGTATGTGATGTGTTGATGAATAAACTCGTTTTAAATTAATACTTGTTTCAAACTAAACAGTACTTTGACATGTCAGAAGATTGGAAAAGTTGTATTTATAACAATTAAACTTTGATTGCGTGAAAAAGTCAAATGGAAACTACACAATGTTTTAAGATTTTAGACAGCAATCTAAGAAAATTGCAGAAAGTAGATGGAGTGAGTGGCAGATATATTAAAGTGGCTCCTCTAAGTTTTCGTTTTTGCAGCGGAAATACATCTCGGATTTAAATCTGGTTTGTCTTAAACTGGGAGTTTAGTGCGGACCTTTAAAAAAGTGGTATGTTGAATTTGTTTTTATATAGAAAACCAAACAATTTTGAAGAACAAGAAAAAACATATATTCTTTCAAAATATACCAGGAAAGATTTGCAACAGATTATTTCTGTTGACTTTTAGAATTGTTTGCTTGACAAATAAGTATTAGATAAGCTTCTGAATTGAACTTTGAGCCAATGTTTAATTTGACTTCTGTGATGGCATACTGTGTGGACATTGTTGTGCATCTTGCTGTTGTGTGAATAATTTATGTTATCTAACCATTTTGACTTCTACAATTTTAGTAGAGATAAAGTTTATTGACATTTTTTCGTTGCTATTTGAAATTAAATCCTATTAGTTAAATAGGCTTAAAGTATGGCTAGACGTAAGAAAAAACCGATCAAACGATAACTATAATCAATAGAATACTAAATACAAATTATGACTTTGAGAATGATTTAATTGACCACATTTCTAATATATGTCTTAAAGCTAAGACTTTTAAAAATATTGTCAAGGAGGAGGACTTGGGGCCTTTACTTATATCTTTCGAATAAATATTAAATGTTACCAACTGTGTTATCCAGGAGAAAAATAGAATTCACTGTTACTCAACCGATAAAGACGAGGCGATTAGAATTTTGGAGCGACAACTCACTTCTCAAAAAGTAAACTTGAACGAGTCGCTTGAGATTCAGATTACTCTTGACAATGAATTAAGACAGACAATCTCACTTTTGGAAATAGAAAATAATGAACTAAAACAAAAACTTAAGTAATGAACTATTGATGACTTAAGTAGTGATGTTCAAAGGAGTAATGCATTAATTAAATTTCTCCAGTATGACGCTGAACAATTTATCCATAAACATTCTCAAAGGGCTTATACTCAAACTGACGATGTGCTCTCTGATAAGACTCATAAACAAAATTTAGATCAGTTAAGGATGCAACCAGTTTCGATTTCAACTCAAACAGGAAGTTGTTCTGAGGAAGTGGAATCATTTGAAAATTTAAAAAAAACAGACAAAAGCTAGAGTGTTGTTACTGGCTGATTCACAGGGAAGAGGTGTGGCTGAGCTTTTAAAAACCCGTCTGTCATCTGACTATGAAGTGCAAAGTTATGTTAAACCTGGTACTGCATTTGTTGGGGTGTCGGAAGAGATTGAAAAAAAATGTGTAAATTTTAATTTTAGTGATTATATTGTAATCTTGGCAGGGTCAAATGATGTAAATTTTGGCAGCCCCTATTGTCAAACCATTAACCAGGGTCTGAACATGGTTTTGCCTTGCTCACAAAGAACAAATATAATTATTTGTACTATTCCATGCAGTAAAAAACTGTACTCTAGGAGAAAATTAGTAGATAGGGCAAATTCTTTTATCCACTCAAAGATATCTAGATCTGTGGATAGAAATCATAAATCTGTAATGATTTCATTTCTTAATGAAAGGCTTTCAGATCAAAATTTTGGTTACTCAGGGTTTCATCTAAATTTGCAAGGTAAAGAGGTGCTCTGTAAAAGGCTCTCCCAGTTAATTCTTCAAAAATCTATGAAACAATCAAAAACTCTGATTAACAAAAGTAGTTCTGCTCCCAAGGGTAGAGTTTTGCACCAATCGTCAATACTGAATTGGTTAAGTAAAAATAAACAGACAAAATGTGTTCAAGATGGTTTTTTAATGCAATAAAAGACAATGAGTTTTACTCAGCAATTAAAAATACAAATGACTTAAGTTTACAAAAGTGCAGCTTTTTTATACAGAATAATGAGATGTTTTTAAATGATATATGTAGCCAAATAAGGGTAAAAAATCATAAATTGGAATTTTTCTTACATTATAATATTCAGGGTATAAATTTTGATAAAATTTTAGAACTCCAAATGTTCTTACATGGCAGTTTGCACGGGCTAAGGGTAATTTCTTTTTGTGAGCATTGGTTGACCACTGATTCTATAAACCTCTTAAAGTGTATAAAAAGTTTTAATGTTGCCGATGCATTTATAAGGGAAAAGAAAACAAGGGGTGGATCATGCATTCTGGTCCATGAATCTTATAAGTTTAAACAGAGAAATGACTTATCTGTGTTGAACGAGGAATTAATATTTGAAGGTTCTTTTACAGAAATACTAGATTTAAATTTACTAGTTATTTCTGTTTATACAATCCCTGTTTATAATATTACTAATTTATTCTTGGATAAATTGGAACAATTAATGACACTCCTAAAAAAGGAACGTAAGGGTAAATTTATAATTATTAATGCTGATTTTAATATTGATATTTCAAGGAATACTTATTTCTCTTCCAAATTAAACGAGATTATGGCGTACAATGGTTTTAGTCTAAATTTCAATGAACCTACCCGAATAAGTATGAGAACAAAAACATGCATCGACAATATTGCAACTAGCAGAAACTATTATGTTAGTGTTAAAAGGAGCTTGGAGGTTGGCTTGTCGGATCACCAGGCACTACTTGTCGATTTACCAGTTAAGGGCAAAGTTTTGTCAAATACCCCTGGTGTTGCTACTAGAAAAAGAATTTTTAATGAGGCAAATATAAAGGAATTTGTGTGTGCCATGACATCTAGTTTTGCTTTTCATTTTGATAGTTCATTTGATGTTAATATAAATTATAATAGCTTTCTAAGACATTTTTTACTTGTCTTTAATCAAAGTTTCCCTTTAAAAGCAACAACCAAAAGCTTAGGAAACATTAAAGTTTACATAAAATTAAATTGGTTAACAGCTGGTATTAAGATTTCCATCAAAAGAAAACGGTACCTTCATCATGCAGCTAAATTAAATAAAGACCTACATTTTTTACAATATGTAAGAAAGTACAAGAAAATTTTTAATAACGTAGTAAAAAGAGCTAAACAAATTGCAAATTGTAAATTCATTGAAGAGTCTAAAGACAAATGTAGGGCTTCTTGGAGCATTGATAAAAACGAAATTGGTCAAACTCGATGTAAGCTAAGTAGAAATACAATTGAGGATTGTAACTTAACCAATCCATTAATCAGTGAAAGCTCCAAAATAGTAGCAAACAGATTTAATAATTATTTTGCAAACATTGCTTCAAATTTGAGTCTGCCTAAGGTCGGTGGCAATAACCTACAAAATAGTTATAAGGATAGATTTGTAAATTCCATTTTCACTTTTGAGCCTGTAAATGAGATGGAAATCTGTAAGACAATTAATTCATAAAAAAATAAAAAAGCTGTTGGATGGGATGAAATACCAATTTCAATTCTAAAAGCGTCTGCAAAGTTAATATCTGGTCCACTGACTGACATAATTAACCAAAGTTTAGAAATGGGGATTTTCCCTGATAGTCTGAAGTTTGCTGAGATTACTCCTGTTTACAAGAAAGGTGATAAAGGATCAATAAGTAATTATAATAATGGGTAATTAATTACCTTATTTTTATCCGTCGAGCACTCTAAAATATATCCTTTCTGGATTACCGGTTTCGGTGGTTTATGCCACCATCATCAGATCAACCTCAAAAATGATTCATTCCACTGTTGTGGAACACGTCGTAATAAACTATACACAATTAACACAAAACATTAAAAAACACAAACACTTGAACACCGCCCAATATCAGTTTTACCAAATTTCTCAAAGGTTTTTGAAAAAGTTTTAAATTCTAGGCTCTACAATCATATAAATGATAAAAAATTAATATGTCCTTCCCAATTTGGGTTTAGAAGAGGATTGAGTACTGGGGATGCCCTTATTCACTTTGTAAATGAAGTTGCAGCGGCCTTGGATAAGTCACAGAGTACAGCTGGTGTTTTCTGTGATCTATCCAAGGCTTTTGATTGTGTTGATCATTCTATTCTGTTGGGGAAATTGCAGGGATATGGAATTAAAAGTAGATGTTTGTTGTTGATTAAGTCGTATTTGCAGAACCGTATGCAGAGAACAACTGTCTACAGGAAAAATGAAAGATTCATATCTGATTGGAATTCAGTGTCATATGGTGTACCACAGGGATCCATACTAGGCCCTTTATTATTCCTCATTTATATAAATGATATTTCTTATAATACAAATTTGAAATTGATATTATTTGCAGATGATACAACTGCAGTAATTTAAGAAAACTGCATTAAAAATTTATCTAGTACAGTAATTCGGTCTCTAAACGAAATTAAATTGTGGTTTGATGAAAATGGACTTTTGCTAAATCTTGAAAAAACAAAAATAATTGAATTCAAGACAAAAGAGAATTTTACAAAAAATGATAATATTCCAAATAGTGTAAAATCTCACAAATTTCTAGGAGTGTATATAGATGATTGTCTAAATTGGAAGACTCATCTTGATTATCTGAAGGGCAAACTTAGACAAATAACCTATGCTTTCTATATTTTAAAAAGGTGTGTTCCAACGTTGACCTGTAAGACGGTTTATCATGCATATGTAGAATCCGTGTTGAGGTATGGCATAGTCATGTGGGGAAATGCAGTGGGTGTTGACAAAGTTTTTTTGCTCCAAAAAAAATTTTACGGACGATGACTAATCTGCGTCAAAGAACTAGTTGTAGGCCAGTTTTTAAAAATTAAAAAATGTTTACTTTATCTGGACTGTATATATATATGAAGTTTTAGTCTGGGTCCACTCAAACAGAAAAATGTTGGATGAAAATTGCTTTAAACATAATTACTGCACCAGAAACAAAGAAAATTACAGATTTCCATCCCATCGTTTGAAATTGTTTGAAAATACCCCACATTACATGGGTCTAAAATTGTACAATGTATTACCAAATAGGTACAAATGTTTAAATGAAATGCAGTTTAAGGGTGAAATAAGAACAGAGATTGTAAACAAAGCTTATTATAATGTAGATGAATATTTTGCATGTCCACTTTAAAAAAATAGTAGTTTTTAATAATTTTAATGTGAAATTTGTTTTATATTTTAAGATTGACATTGCGCCTATTTCTGTAAGAAATGTTTTTTTGTGCAATAAATCAAATAAATAAATAAATAAATAAAAAATAAATAAATAAACAGCAAATTGGAGGTAAGCGCATCGCAAAATATATATCCTGACTTTACAGCGAGGCAAACATATATATAAATCACGGCATGTAATAAAATGTATCAAACATCTAATTAGGTATAAAATGTTTTTGTGTGATGATCAGTGCAAACATTAAATAATCAATTTAAATGCATATTTTAAAACCATGCACTAAATTTACTTTCCTACTTTGATTGTATTATTCTTTTTAATCAGTTAATGTGTAACGTACTTTATGTGACTGTCGATAAATTGAAGCATGAGCTCGGAATTTACTGTCGCTAAATTTGGTCTACATCGACTGGAACAAAGCCAAATGTTCTGGCAACAAATGTAATTAATTAATTACTTTATTGTTTGTGGTTTATTCTTTGACAGAAGTGACCTACATTTATATATACCATATTGTTACTAAAATCAAATGAATAAAAAACTGGTTTATTTACTGTTGAAATAATTTTAGTTCATAATTTGATAACCACGTTTAAATTAATAATGTGATAGAATCCATTGTAGAATATCGGATTGCTTTATTTATAAATAAATGGTTATAAATACCTTGTACGTATCAAAAATCCTTGTTATTTTATTATAAGTGCGACATTTTTCACCGTATCACTGACGGCATCTTCAGGGAGACATTTAAAACAAAACACTATACACTAACAACACATATTCGACATGCATTTTTTTATTTTTTTTTTATTTTTGTACATTTGTATTCGTCGCAGATAATACAAATTATTGTCTTTCAGTAGCCACATGTTGTGCCAGCTGGTTCTACTACTTGACTGGATTGCAATCTTATGTCTTATTTATATTTGTTTATGTACTAGTATCTACACGTTGTTTGAGCTTGAGATAGCTGATCCTCTAAAACATCCATCATTCTGCCCTTTTGAGTTTTGTGCATTATTTTCATGAGGTCTTCTATGTTTTTTTTTTTTTTTTTTTATGAATGGTTGCTATCGATCAGTTGTTCGACAAATGTTGATCTGATTGTGTTGGGGTTCCTTTCCGGTAGGTGTTCTTTAAATCTAGGTTTAAATGTTCTTCCAGTTTATCCTATGTAACATTGTGAGCAATACCTTTAATAAACAAGGATACAACATATCTTATAGGACAGACAACAGTCTAGGTCAATTGATAAATCAGAAGAAATGAAATCATGATATGTATAATTAGTAATAGTGTGGTGATTAAATTAAAAAGTAAAGAATACTCACAATGTTCTTATGTATTATTTATAACTGTAATACGATTTTCACATTTCTTCCTTAAAACTTTGGAAAGTAATCAAATTGGGGAAACAGCTTAAATGCTTAGGAATAAAAATATATAACAGACTTAGTTTCGTTCCTCAGAGACAATATCAAAGATGGCAGTGAATTTTATCTCAAATCTTTCTAGACTTTTGCCTACTATGAACGAACCACAAAAAAAGAGAAGACTGTTAAGTGTAGTGGTACATTCAAGACTAATGTTAGCAGCACCTCTCCCACAGATGGGGGAAGTTATGCACAAAGAGTATTATATGAAGAAGTGTGCATCAGCTCTGAGGATTGAATCGGCATACCTTACTGCATCATACAGTGTACCATTGGGAAGTCATGCATAAAGAGTATTATATGAAGAAGTGTGCCTCAGCTCTGAGGATTGAATCAGCATACCTTACTGCATCATACAGTGTATCATTGGGAAGTCATGCATAAAGAGTATTATATGAAGAAGTGTGCCTCAGCTCTGAGGATTGAATCAGCATACCTTGCTGTATCATACAGTGCACCATTGGTAGTATCGATTACGCATTCCATCAACTTGTTGGTATTGTCCTGAATTAAGGGACCAAACATGGATGGAAACAAGTCTAAGTGTCACGTCAAAAAAATAGCAATTGAGGAACTCATGATAATTTATTACTTATAATTATAAATTTGTTTAGTCTTAGACTAGGCCCAAAGATAAAATAAATAACCATGGTTGTTGGGTGTATATTAACTTTGGTACTTAAAATTGTGTTTAAACCGAATTAAAATATCAAAGTCAATAACTATTATTTCAATATTATCCTAATGGAGCAACAATAATATATATCTTAAAATTTTACATGTTTTGGTTAAAATATTTTGGTGAATTATGAAACAGTTATACTACATCAAGTTGTTGCAGAAAAACAAAACATAATTATCGCAAATCAAAATGTAAAAATTAGCCTCAGTTAGAAATAATCATCAAGCATGATCAATTTTAATATTTGATCACTACATATTACATAACACATATAAAACTTACAATATTGAAACATACTTAATTTAATCACCGTTCGTGAAGTATAGTATGGTATTTACCACTAAAGTGTACTTTCTATTACTAACTTTTAAATTAATCTTTCTTTACTTGCAATAGTTAATTGATTATGAATTATATTAAATTTTAAGAAATGTAAATAAATAGACATGATGCTTATTTTAAAATCAAATAAATTATATTTTAAATGATTACATTGCATTCAACAAAATACTACTTAAAGCTAAGTAGACAGTTGATGTTTCTACAAAGAATACTAAGACTGATTAAATGGGATGTTCTTTGCAAAATTAATACCTTGTCTGACAAGCTTTCTAAAATTGAACAAAGTACTTTTCGTAAGTCCTATGTATAAGTAAGGTTAATGTAAACTCAACAACGCACGAAACATCATTCAACGAGATTTATAAATGTGAAACTTTAAATCTGTTGTACAGTCTTTTGTAGGCAAACAAGCAGAGTATGAGGAAGGTATGAGGAATAGTATTGCATAGCAAAATATAGTGTTATTCTTAGTTCTCAGAGCGTGTACTTTAGTTTAGAAATAACGGTGTTTGCCTTAGCTTGGAGAGTTGATGAAGTTGATTTCTCTGATAACGGGGTTTGCCT
>JAGFPH010000788.1:183770-201377 GCA_018207615.1 Philaenus spumarius
TTGCCTTTGCTTGGAGAGTTGATGAAGTTGATTTCTCTGATAACGGGATTTGCCTTTGCTTGGAGAGTTGATGAAGTTGATTTCTCTGGGATACCGACTCTTCTATTAAAAATTGGTGCCAAAATCAAAACGTTTGTTCTCTTTCAACAGCCTCTCTACAGATGTTTGACTGCTCAATTGTGCAGTCACAGCGCTTGGCCTAGGTCTCACACTACTCAATTGACAACAAACTACCATTTGTGTTAAATATTTCACCCACTAAAAATCATCTAATCGCAATAAAACAAAACATTTGAAAAATAAATAATTTAAACTTTAACTCTTGTATTAAAATTTTTTTTCTAAAACTTGTATTTACATATGTAATCATCATTTTAAAATTGTAGTTTTCTGTAAACCTATTGCCGGGCGGGAAACACAAAGAAATTATACTCAACTTTGTCACTAACATTCACAAATAAAACCTATAGTTCGGTAGTTTTGTCGACTTACAATAGTGGTAAGGATGGAATAATTAATTCAGGAGAAATATACTACTTTGATCATTTGAAAATGCGTTATTATAGATAAAATACAAACACCAATGTTACAAAAAAAAAAAAAAAGGTTTAAAGCCTAAGTGTGTGGCAAAAATTTTAAATAGGGTCTTAAAGAAAACTTTATTAAGATCCAACGGAAACAGAAAAAACACAATAAAGACAATACACTGGAAAAATAATTTCTTAAAGTACGTAGTTTACGACATAACATTTTGTGAAATTAATGAACAGTATTAAGTTTCAATGTTATTTAAATTGATGTATTTTAATGTTGATAAATACAATCGTCAACCACGCTTATAGTAAAATACATTAAGATTGTTGCCGCAATTACTCCCTCTGATGGATTACATCAGAAAGTCTGGTTTTGACAGGTGTAATGAATTATTTTTTCTTCCTTCGAAATTCGCTGTCTGAAAACAAAGCTACATTGACTCTATATTGGACCATGTAAGAGAGATGACGTCAGCCAGTATCTAAGTCAATCGTTTCTTCCAAACTTTTCCTTTCCTTTGTTCATAAGAAATCATTATAAATGCATAACAACTGGCAAGCTTTGATCGGTAACATTCTATTCGTATTGGTGAAAGCATCTATGGCTGAGCCAACTAAGAGTTCACTTCGCTATGCACTCCTGCCTGCCGTTGAAGACCCTCTAATTGTTTTGCATATGGTTAATCTGAAGAGAAATGTCATAAGTTAGAGCATGTTTAAATGAAAGTGAACAAATTTCAAAATAATTTTAAACTTGACTCGAGGCCAAATATTTACTACTGATAAAATTGAAAAAATAATAATATTTGCTAATGACCAGTACTTTCGTTTCCATATTATTTTATAAAGATATGTAACCACTTATCAGTAGGCAGTTATTTATAAAATGTAATCTATAAATAATAATTATTCTGTTGAGTTTACTAGTAAGCATACAACTTTTCTTTAATAAAACTAAAATTGTTTGAAATAAATATCACTGGCAAACAAACCCAATATAAATAACTGCAGCTGAGGTTCAGGATTTAGACATAAATTGGTTCCGTGACATACATTTCCCATGCATCTGTGATTGTCAAATTATAACTCCAAACATTATTTGTATTTTATAAAATACAATGTTTTATTTTCTAAATTATAACATTTATAGTAATAGTAAATAATATTATTATAACTCTAATTATTAACAATTAAAAAGCTAAATATTCTTTAGTTGGTTAAAGATAAATACAATGAACCTACACTTATAGTTGAACATAGGTTTGGAGCTGAATCATTAGGCAAGTATACAAAATGTAAACACAAACAAATATTTTTAATTCTCTTCCACTGAAATAATTAGGACTTGTGCATTTCATTTTCCAATATTTTTTTTAAGTTTATAAAGGCACGATATTTATAATAAAAGTAACGAATATTTATTTACTTAATCTGATTATGTGCTTAAATAGCATTATTTTATTAATTTTGATTATTTTAAGAGGGTTGAAATTTTGTATAATACACATTAATCTATTAATATTTACTACAATAGTACATAGTCAATAAATAGGGATAACTTCTAATACTAAACTATATGGTTTGACTTCATTAAGCTCATGTTTCAAAATATAATTTTTTATAAAATTACACAAGTAAAATATGAAAGTACATTTAAGTCTACGTATTTTATTTTAAGTGAAACCTTTGGATTGTTTCAGTTTTAGTGCACAGAGATAAATAATGTTTATCTATATATTATAGCAATAGACGTCCGTGGAAAAAGTTATAAAAAGAATACACAACCTTAATATACACCCAATACAAAATATTTTCTGTAAACTACTAATATTAGTCAAAATACGATAGACATAAAAAACCTAAATATGCAGACCATTTGATAATAGCAAACCTTATACTCCTATATATCAAGAATAGTTCCAATATACAAATTATATTTAAGAGCAAAAAAGGAAAATTAACAACTTTATTATAAGCGTTAAAAATGTATTTCCACGGCATACAAAATCCGGATAACCCAATAAATAAAACATTGAACTTTTTGTCAATTTACTATCTTAAATCACTGAGCAAAAAAAAATTTTACAGTAGAGTCCCTCCATTCCAAATTCCGCTATTCTGTAAATCCGCCTACCCCGAAAGAGTTCAGAAAAAATACCGAATTTTTAACATAAAAACAGGAGAAAGTAAAAAGACATTTGTGAAAAAACGTACAGTTATTGTTATACAAATAAGTTAAATAGAGTCATACATAGAGCCTAAGCTTGATGGAAACGCCTGAAACCAAATTGTAATGAAAGCTGGTTTTGTTTCCTTCAAGTTTTCCATCCGTTTTGCTGGAAGGAAGCTACGGCAACAAATTTCCAGTGAAATGAAAGAAATATATCAGAAAGAGGGATTAGCTACAACAGCTAGGCAGTAGTAGTGTTGGTGCCAACTGCCAATTCGGTTCTTCCGGTGTGCTTCTCGGTTATCGTTATCTCGAAGGAATTTTATTTTTTTCTCGATCTTTTTTCAAGATGATGAGGTACTAACGGACAGACTGCGGGATTACAAAAAGGACAGTTCAAACAACCTGTTCCTTACCTTCCGTTATTAGAAGATTACGAAATAGTAACGCAACAGAAGGAAAAAACGGATGGTGTAAACCTACACGAAGGCGAAGTGAAGAGAATTTGCTTTGTGTAAGTGTGATATGAGTTCAGTTGGAGCGTTCACCTCCTCCTCGCTTTCCTCCGAGCCAATCAACGCTGTATAGAGCTGACACTAGTAAATGTCCCAGCACTTAATGTATAATTTAACAAGTCAATACGTTGATATTATTTTTGAAATCCACCTATTCCGAATTCCCGCTAAACCGATCAGTGTTCGGTCTCAATTAGTTCAAAATATCGGGACTGTACTGTATTTAGTTATTAGACTGAAAGGTAGATGGAGGTGTATCATAATTAGGGAATTGAATTAAAATAAAGGTATAATATAAAGTTTAATTTTAAAATTATATCTGCTAGGATCCATGAAATAATTTTAGTACAATTTTCTGCCAATCTAACGTAACACTTTCACTAAAGTTTGTCGATGCGTTTCGGAGTTCCTCCATTATCGTGGATTTACCTTCACTGGAAAAGAAACATATAAAATGAAAAAATTTTTTGGGAAATTCAATGTTAAAACTGCTTTTAATACGAACAGCACCATAAAGAAAAGATTAAGCAAGTCTATGGAAGAAAGGGAAGCATACGACAAAAATGGAGTATATAAAATAAAGTGTAAATGTAATGCAACATATATAGGCCAAACAGGACGAAAACTAAAAACAAGATTTAAGGAACATATTAGATCTTATAAATATGAAAAAAGAGATTCAAATTACGCAACACACTTATTAAATGAGGGTCATATGCCATATGAAATGAAAGAATCAATGAAGCTCTTACACCAAAGTAACAAAGGAAGACGGTTAAATATAATGGAAAACATGGAAATTTTCAAACTAAAAATGAACGGAGAAAATATTTTTAATGAACAAATTAACAGTCAATCAGAAATAACTTGCCAAACTCTAAAATTGTTGAAAATACATTTAAAAAAAAAGATTTATTACATATTACATAACGTGTTGCATAACAGATAACATAACAGATTACATAATAGATTACATAACAGATTGCATAACAGATTACATAACAGATTACATAACATATTACATAACAGATTACATAACAGATTACATAACAGATTACATAACAGATTACATAACAGATTACATAATAGATTACATAAGAAGCAGCACCAGTAGGGTGGCTAACTATATCTAGACGATTCCATAACGGATGAATCCAGTACTGAAATAGGTCTCGGTAATGGAGGAACTCCGAAACGCATCGACAAACTTTAGTAAAAGTGTTACGTTAGGAATGGCAGGAAATTGTACTAAAACGTATAATATAAAGTTTAATTTTAAAATATATAGACTTATATTGTTCTTGTAATTTAATCAGTCGATCGTAAAACTGTAAAACTAATAATTAAATACTTTTGTTATTTAGATAAAATAAAACCTGAACACGAAATCTCACAATAATTGTTATTGTACGTTTGTTATTTTGTTATTTAATAGTGGCCTTGTTTTTATTTTTGAACTAAATAATGTAATCAGTGTTACAAAAAAGGTAAATCTTTGGTTGCTATAATGTATTGTGTGGATACGATGCCGACGTCACAGAATTTGTATAGGTAGCAAATTTTATTATTTCCCTGTTTGTTATTAACACTCCAAATTTTATCATCGATTAGTATTATATAACTATGATATATTTTATTTATTTTAAAGAAATGAATTCTACATAGGTATATTGACTTTATCTACAAACGAAAAATTCTACAGGACATTTATGGATTATCTTCTAATTTATCTAGACAAATGAAATTAATTTACCATTATTTTTACATTCCTTGCATATTTAAGAAATAATAACTTTTCGATATTAAAAAAGCTTGCTGTTAAACTGTTTGATATGATAAAATTATACTTAAATATTTAAAATATGTGATATACAAATTTACATTTAATGTATAATATGTCTTATTTATTTCATGAAGTTTTTTATTTATAATTTCGTGCGTTAGTTTTATTTGCAACTAATTATTAAATATCAACTAAACTGTGATCATATGGGCAAGGAAATCAAGGTTAAGAGACAATTCCTGAAAAATTTAGGTATATTTTTGTAGGAACTAGTTGAATCTAAAATATAATGTAATATATGTTTTAGATTTAATACTGTAAATTGATTATGAAACTTGTGTAAAATGTATTTTAAGCATACTAGGGGATAAAATACAAAAGACATGGTCAGTAATTGTGATAAAATAAAATTTAATAATTTCATCCTGGTTTACTTGACTAGAAAGAGGAAACATCTCAATTAAAATCTAGTTTATGTTTTTTTATAAATTCAGAATGAAGTACTATATGTTACAATTTACAACACAAATTTCAATTAATAATTTATAGGGATAGAAATAACCAATTGGTCAAATTTCACAATTATAATTTATTACTGAGCAACATATGTTTCGCCGTTAGGCATCATCAGGCTAGCGGCGAAAAATATGTTGCTCAGTAATAATTTTAATTGTGAAATTTGACCAATTGGTTATTTCTATCCCTATTATGGAGTTTCATCCAAGTACCAACTGTTTTTCCTGTAAATTCTAATAATTTATACAAAATATTTCAATAAAAAGTTGGTTATTATTTATTATGCTTACTATTTACCCTAAGCAAACCATGTAATTTGCTGTAATAAATCTACCATATAATTTTTACCACCATGTTATAGAATTTCCTCTCGAAGGAATGATATTGTTCCAAGTGGTAGAGTTTAAAAACAAAATATAACAATTATTGCTAACTCTGACTGCCTCCCCTTAACATAATTTCATTATAATTTTGTTTTATATCATAAGACGCTCATATATTAGTGTATTAATGTTTTTGGTAATTTTTTAAATAAAAACAAAATTACATAAAATTATTAAAATAACAAAAAGAAATGAATATTAGTACTGTTTGTAATTGCTTTACTGGACAACTCAATATTTACCTACATACAATTTTGTCATAATAACTTTGTCGTTATTACATTTCCGTCATATCAAAATTCTGTAAATTACCTTTAATTTTGAAAATAGCGTCTAGTTAATTACGACCTGTTAAACGATAAGCAATAATTAATTGATAAACTTATGTTGGCCATTGTGTAACAGACAATATTTAACAATTCTTAACAAAGCTGTGGTGATGTTATTGTTGGACAAGAACAAAGGATTAATATACATGGTGCAGTGTTCTATCATGGATTTTATGTCAAAACCTAAACATCGCTGATATATCACTTTTATAGAAGCCACAGCTCTGTGATTATGACATATTGTATGTATCACGCGACAATTCAGCCTTGGTAGTATGAATGTAATTTCTTGCACCCGATATTTGTAAGTTTTGTTCTATGTTGTCATGTTTGGATGATTATATTAGTACACTAATTTGTTTCAAATATTTCACACCTATTTTTTCTCAATGTTAAATGAGAATTATTAATTCATTATATCCGACAAATGAAACTGCATAATTAGATTTAACTGAACTTAGTGTGAATATAAAATTTTTAAGAGATGGTACTCAAACAAATCTTCTTGTCTGAATTTATAAATAAATACACTCCTATAGTAATCAAGCCAAACTTGTTAAATTACAGCGAATTAAAATTATTGGGAAAATTACATGAACAAAAATTCTACACCAAATGCTTGTTGGTCTAAATATTATACCTTGTATACATTCAATTTTCTTATTTAACGTTTTCAACATATTCAACTCATAAACCTATATTCATAAATTATGACTAATTAATTTTTTATAAAAAATCCATTATTCTGCTTCAGTAAATACTAAAATTGATATAGCTATTTTGTGTTTTCACATATCCATAAATTTTTGACTGCTCAAGTTTGTTTTTACCAACCCAGTCCCTTTGCGGCAGTATTTTATATTTTACTGTACGTAAAAATGTATTTTCTGTTTACAAATCTTTATCCTTAATAATGCATACAATTTTTAATTTTTCATCAATTACAAAGTTACTACACCACAGAATCCAAGAAATGATTATTAATTATCCCTTGAAACTTTACACTTAATATAAGTTAAATCACAATAAATTTATAATAATCGGATTAAAAACTTGCCAGGTCAAAACTTGCGTTGATCCAATTTAATAACTTTTGTCTCAATAAGAAGGATTGCACAAAGTTGTTTGTTCCAGCTTCTGTTAAAATCCTATTAATTGGATTGACTGTAAGAGCAAAAGAAATGAACTTGAGGGAAGACTCAGTCTAGGTTTAATTAACTTTAGAAAGGTTCAATCATAAAATTGTGTAGTTATTAACTTTATACGTGCTAAGCAAAATAAATCAAATATTCAGTTTTAGTAAGATAAAAATATTATACAGAAAATAAACGTTATTTAAAAAAACTATCTTTGACAGTCCAAGCTATTCTCTAACACTTGTAAGAAATATAAATATGTAACTGATTAAAAATGTTTTATGAACTATACGGAAAAGTCATTTTCTCTAAATATTTTCACATTTCACCAAATAAAGGTTTTAAAATATGATGAAATAATGATATGAATTCACCGACAGGAAGAACCTTAGAAAACCTATTAATAAAATCACAAAATCAATCTTCCCCTCATACCACCCCTATCAAAAATATGAAAAGGGTTCATATTTCTTGTGATACATCAAACTACTGCCCTTTAATACCAAATAATTTCTTTGGTCAGAAAATTTAAATTCACTAACGTAATCGTCTGCTACGCTCAATAATTTTATTTTATTATTATATAAAACTTTATTATTATTATTAGTATAACTTTATTTTATTTAACAGTCGGAAAGATCGGCCAAATTCGATCTTGGAACAGTTATTAACCGTCAGGTTAATGTTAATGTTATTAACCTTGTAAAACCTATTTATAAAATCTCAAAACCCCTTCCTACAACCCCTATTTATATTTTTTTAACGGACACTTACGTCTTGTGATCTATAAAAACAATAAATATTTGTGTTAAGAAAATATAATTATTTAACGCATTTTAGGAGTGGAGTTTGGGACGTTGGTTTTGCAAATAGGTTTTCTTATTTTCACATTAACGATGAATAGCGGTTTCGGAAACAGATTTTGATAACTCTTTCCGGATTTTAAATCATATCGCATATATTATTTCTCAAGACTATTTTTTTGTCGATACGCCATAACTTCCTTAATACATCATCAAATTACATGAATGAGGCATCATTTTAAAGCTTTCCTTAACCACTACACGGGAAAAATAGACAAACAGCTTAAAATTCATGTTTTAATAACAAAAATTGATTTAAAAAACTTTTATATTATACTCTGTATGTTCCTAATGAAAGGCGCCATCTACTAACTAACCATCTGTTTAACTAGCATGACAGCTGTTAGTTAGATTGTTTACACTGTAAGATTGTATAGGGAAACTGTTATTTATAAACCAATGTAAATAAATAAACTTAATTAACTGAATTAAATCAAAGTGTTAAATCAGGTAAATGTAGGCCTACTCTGAACTTGCGAAATATTCGCACGGGTCAGCTAGTGAAAATATAAAAGTAATTAACAAAAACATATTTTCGAAGGTATAGAACGAACGTTAGACAATTTGTATTTTCTTGCAACTGAAATTCATAGTTTTAAAAGGCTTTGATCTGATGTACCACAAGCTGTATGTGTTAATTACAAATTTTAGAGATGTGGATGGTAGGAGGGGGTTTGGAATTCTCCTGACGAAGAATAACAGACCCGATGTCAGATTTTTCAATATACATTTCAGTCTTTACAATCACAATAGAGATGGTAAGTTTAAAAAATCACCCTGCATGTATTTAATATGTGCATGCATTACAAAGAGTGTAGTAGATAAAAGACAATCGCATGTGTAAAACCACTTTGAAAACAAAACGCAAGCTTTTTGCTCAAACCCTCTTATTCTTTTAGCGAAAAAATAATAATATTTCCATAATTAATTGTTAATATTCCATTTAATAATATTGTTCCTAAAAAAAATTAATGAATTTTCGAAATATTAAAAGAGTAAGTATATTTAAAATGAAATACGTTAGGTAAAATAGAACTCACATTATTTAATTTAAAAAAAACCCGTTAATTTTACATACTGAATATGCGAAAACTAAATGTATATCTGAATGTTTATGTCAATGGAAGGTTGTAACGAAATCTTAAATGTGTTAGCACAAATCATCCAAATAATGTTTATCAAGTTACCAGCCCATGTAGCAAAAACAAAGAAGCAGTATTGCTTAGTCACATATTTTTTATTAAAATGAAGTTTGTGTTTAAATTTAGAACAAAGTATTTGCATATATATATAATAGATTCAAAGATACGAACAGTAGTGCATACACAATTAATAGTTTCCTTAACTTGAGCCTTTCTATTTCTCACCAATCTTAGATCAAAAGATTTACTGTACAAGTTATTAATTTCTCTACCCTGATTACAGATACTATACTACCACATTAAAGTTAAACATCTTTAATGGTAGATATTATAAAGTTTTATAAAATAATGTTTTATTTTTATAGATATTTCATTCGTTAGGTCTAATAGTTTTACATTAAATGTAATATAGAGTCAGCTGTTATTAATTGTATCTCTATTGTGCATTTAAGTACAGTATTTATGCACTTTTAAAATAAAATTACTGGAAAATTAAATTAAAGTAAAAAAGAATTAACTTATGCATGAAGAAATTTCATGCAGAAGATTTAAAACAAAAGTGGTATATAGGAAAAACTATCTCATATTTTAGAATTAAAACAAATTACACTTTATATCTAAGATAATAATTATTTGTATGATAACGAAAAATACATTGAAATACTGTAGAGTTACAAAACAAATTCTTTTATTTGATTTTCAAAATTCATAAGAAGTAATTGGTAATCAAATTTCATTGCAAACAGGTTTTGTTCAAATTTTACAGTAACTGATGCTGTCAAAGATAACTTAAAGTTACATCAATATTAGAAAACTTTAAAAATCAGAAAGTGCAACTATTGTCCAACTATTATAAGAAGTTATCTGCTTTACAAAACAATTGCTAAGTGGATCAAATACAATAAGTTACCTAAAGTCTTAGTAAGAATAATTCACAGGAATCATATTGAAGCAAAATATAAAACTAGTTGCTCTGCTCCTGGACGCTTCGCGTCCCAACCCCGTCTACGGCCTCAGATGGCTGCTTCGCTTTGCTCGCAGTTGGAAAATTCGCTAAAGGATCTCACCAATCTTTGCCTCGTTTGTACCTGGGTGACCGAGCATAAATCCGCTATTTATTTGGCAGCTGACTCAAACTCGTGAAACAGTATCTCCATAAGATTAACATGGGGAATTTGAAGGCTTGTGGGCCGGAGCTCCTTCTCGGGTGAATAGCGACTAAACAGATGATCAAATCTTAAATCTGACGGCAAATTGTAAAAATTTTCATTTTCTACAACTTTTGTATTTAACATGTTGTGCTATTTCTTGCCGTTTTCTTACAAAAAGCGCTCAAAGTGGAAAACTTTCCGCCTTTTAAAACTCAAAAATGTTAACTTCTGAAAATGTTTCTGAAAGTTTCTCGTCGAGAGCTTAAATTCAAGTATGAGGTCGAGGGGTTACGATTACGGAAAGTGCCTCATAGTTTGTCAGTGATTGAATCAGTGAACCTTCCTAGCTTTATATAAGTAGAAAGACGTTGGGGCCTAGCCTCCCTTCTCAAATGAATAGTGGCTATAAGGATGATTACATCTTAAATCAAATGGAAAATCGTTACTTTGAAATAAAATTTTCTACAACTTTTATATTAAACATATTTTTCTATCTCTTACCGTTTTCTTACAAAATGCGCTCAAAGTGGAAAATTTAAAAAATTTAAAAGATCTTTCCCGCCCAAAATGTGCTTTTAACATTAAAAAATGCAAAATAATCTACACATTTAATGGAATAATAGCTTAGAGAAAATATTGTTCATATTATTTCCAAATCTCCATATTTCTTTAAACACTATCTTCTGTACTTAATGATAAATTTTAATGATAATTAACGCTATAAATAATTCCTATTCAATAAGTTTAATCTTAGATATCTTAATTAATATAAGGTGTAGTTCATTTAACACCCATTTTTACTTATAATGTGTAATAAGTACCATTATAATCATATAATTAACTTGTATCTATGATATCAATAATTTTACAGCGTTTTTCGTTTAGCTGAGGATAATTTATTTAGATTTTATATTTGTCATAGCTTAGGCCTATTAATTTTTCGAGATAAAGGTTTTGAAAATTGTCTTTGGAGAAAATTAGCGAGTTTGCGTACACAACAAGAGGGGTCTCTCCTAGTTTGCAAAAAAATATAAATAATCACTAAACACAAGACTAATGATACGAATAACGCTTGAACTCATTTTTTCACGTGAAATAAACTTTAATTTCCTTAAACACGTTATAACAACAATGTCGCCATCTTCATTGATACAAGAGATACAATAAAACAAACCACAACTTTGTCGTTGAAATACATCAAATGGGTAATCAATGGCAATTATAAATAAAATATACAAATGTGAGCCAGTATTTTTGAATTTGATGAAAGTTTTATCTAAATATATAAAAGCGAAATACCACTCACTCACTCACTCACTGACTCACTCATCACGATTTCTCAAAAACTACAGAACGGATTGGAACGAAATTTGGTATGTAGCTTCCTCTAGGGCCATAAGTGTTCATTAAAAAAGGGATTTAAAAAATTGGAAATTTTAGGGGGGTTTGGAGGGTAAAATTACTAAATCACGATTTCTCCAAAATTACCGAACGGATTGGTATGAAATTTGGTATGTAGCTTCCTCAAGGGCCATGGTGCTCGCTAAGAAAGGGTTTCAAAAAGTTCGAAATTTTAGGGGGGGGGGGGGGGTTGGGGGGGATCAAAGTTATTAAATCACGATTTCTTCAAAACTACAGAACGGATTGGAATGAAATTTGCTATGTAGCTTCCTATAGGGCCATAGGTGCTCACTAAGAAAGGGTATGAACAATTTCGAAATTTTAGGAGGGGTTTGGGGGGATCAAAGTTACTAAAATCATAATTTAAGAACTTTTATTATTATGACAATAGTGCTTTTATTATTTAAGATCTATATATATATAAGCCAAATACCAATCACTGACTGAACACTTAAAAAGAATACAATTACGTTAAAAAGACTGAAAATACCAACCACCACGGGTCAGCTAGTTCGTATTATATAATGTTTAGATGAGTATTAGTCTACAATATCCAGGTCAGGGAATAATATTATGCAAATAAATGTTTAGTAGATTTAACATATTCTATAGAGGCTATCTAAGTGGTTTAAAATGTGTTTTTGATGTTACCTGATTCTATCTAGCAGAAAGGTTAAATCGATGTTAAAAGGAAATGAAATATGAATGTTTGTAACAAGTGCTGCTAAACTGGCCTAGCCAGGTAAAGATTTCTTGAGCAGGTTGCATATATAATATGGGTTAACACTTAAAATATTCAGTTATATGTATCTGTGAATTAATTTAATTTATCAGTTTCAATACGATGGGCTGTTTAAACTTGGCATAGACATAATTAAAATGTATGATCCTTTAATTATTTATTATTATTATTTAAAATATTTTATTAAATTAAATTATTAATTAGCCAATTTTAAGTTATTTTTTGTGTTCTTACATATAAGGTATAATCAAAAAGTATCGTTTTAATATAATTCACAAATAATGTAAAAATATTACGGTAGTCGATTAAAGGAATAAATTCTACTAGTAGGGGATTTAACGCGATTTTGTAAAAAAAAAACAGATAAGGACAAAAAAATAACATTTTCTGCACAATCTAGTTTGTATTTTATCAATTTAATTAATAAATATTGAATCTGTAACCTTATTATTATAATTGACTTACTGTTTAAATAAATAATATATTACAACTTTTAATGTATTTAAAGTGTTTTAATATATTTAAAATGATTATACAGACATAACATTCAGGTTCACAAACAACCTCTTAAAAGTATATATTTAACTGAATAGAAACTACGAGTCCGAGTAATACATAAAATATTGATAGTTGTTTTCAAGTCAATTACCATTTAATAAGATCTGAATTTGTTAATATTTATGATATTATTTGAAACATGTAAGTTTTTAGTGAATAAAAGAATTGAGATCATATCATTAGTGTTGCCTAACCTAACTTACAAGTTCGCCTGATAGAATTGTGTCAAACATCGCCTGCATATGAAAATATATTTTACATTACTTTTATTAGTGTAATTTACTGCATGCTGACCGAGTCACCTGAGTTAAATGGTTGTCTATTGCCTGTTAAATTATATGCTCTCATGTGTTCCAGCTTTGTTATAGTTGTTCGTTGATTTAAGAATTATAAATGGATGAAGTTATCCCCTTCTTTTTATTTTTATCTAACATATATATATGGTTATGCGCTCATTTTTAATTCAAACAACCTGCTTAATCTGTACATTTTGTAATCTGTATTCGATCAAACTTGTGATTTCTGATTTTCTATGTAAGGAGACATGTCACATAAAATTACCTTTCTTCGTAAGTCAGATTCCTGATCGGTGCACTCTTTTGTAAACATGAAATTACCCTAACATCTTAAGAGTTTATTATGAAATAAGAGTAGGTAGTAAAATGTTTTAAGTAAACTAAGAAGAATTACTTAATATGAGTTTTAGTTCCTCTAAGATTGAATCAATAGTTTTAGAAAGTATTGTTTATTATATAAAATAGAATAAAATTTTAACACAGAATCTCCCAATTAATAAGTTTATAAACTCAAACAACAATGTCGCCATCTTCAGGGATGCACGAGCTACGACAATCATAAGATAACAATAACAAATTATAACGATATCTTTGAGTTATAGTTTGATTAATGTAGATCGTGAATCACAGAACACTTCGAGATAATAAACGTAACTTTGTGTTCAATTTTTATCCTATCAAGTATCTCTTATCACAAGTGATCATATTTATTTAAATAACTGACTCGATCTATATTGATAGGCTGTATTTCCAACTTTTGAATTTTCCAGTTGTAGTCATAATAATTTCACTGACTTAATCACACTCTAAAAATTCAGAAAAAGGTGTTATTTTAAACAGGGTTTTTATAATATCCACGATGCAGGTAAAAATTCGTAATACAAAATAATTATTAAATACTATTAAACTTTACTGATATGATTACCTAGTTCAATAATCAACCGAAAGATAAACAGGAAACTTTTGATTGGAGCACAAAATCCGGAAATTTTTAGTATTTTATAATTATAATACATTACATTATTATAATAATACATGTCCTCCGAGACTGGCCTCACCGCATGAATTGATGTAAAAAGAAGAGCTAACCTCTATTTTGTGGTCAACCCATGACAAACCACAACCTAATTTATGTAATTGTAATTTAAATTGTAAACAATAGTATTTAACAACGTTAACACCAGATAAAATTTGCATTGTATATAACAAAGTAAAATACATTGGATTAGAAATATGATTGAATGTTATAGTAAATTTGTAAGAATAATATTGAATTATGTAACTTATTTAATCATAATGATTTTTCGATGTTTATTTTCATAAAGTTTTGATCTTATAATCACATTTATATTTTAATTAGAAATTACGGCTAAATTAGTTTCTGTAAAAACATGTAATTGACCTTTTTTCTGGAAAAAATATAAATTCTTATCAATTTATAACATTTATCTTAAACAAACCTTGCTTATTTGAATTTACCTTGCCTATTTTATGTATATTATTGACGAAAGATACTTTAAACAAGTGAAGACAAACAAATTGGAACGAATAAGAAACTTTGGCAAATTCAAACCTATTATCATTTATTACTAATAAAAAAATGTCAAAACTGTTTATTTTTAGAAGAATTTTTGAAGAAAATAAGAGGTATTACACTCAACCCAACTTGAAAACGGTTCGTCGGAGGAGGGTAAAACTTCGTTTCTATCCGTTTCAGACCATTTTAAGGCGATACCCAAAATTCATTACTTTATATATATATACATATATGTTTTATTCCCGGATTGATAAGTGGTAGTAAATATGCTTCAAAATTGCTGATTTTTTGGTGAAGGGTCCTAGTATGATTCTTCAGATAAACTTTTTTTGTTTTTCGATCCGATTCAAAATGGCGGATTTATACCGATTAATCGTTTTTGGGTAGGGATTTAAGGGTATATAAGTATATTGGTTTTTCCCACCTTGATAAAATGGTAGTAAATATGCTTCAAAATAGCTGAAATTTTAGTGGAAGGGTCCTTGGAGGATGTCCCAGACATTGATATTTTTTTATTTTCGATTTTACAGAAAATGGCGGCTTCTTTAATTCAAACCAAAATGGCAAAGTTAGAGCGAGGAAATTGCATTATTTCTCCCACTCATAAACCCGTGTGCAGTTTTTGAGCTATATCGTTCGAAAGGTAAATAAATTTACTGCAATCCTGTGCAAAAGTAATACAGGTACAGTACCCGGAACAAGAATCAAAATTGATAGGAACCTCCTAATAAATGATTTTTTTCATTATCAATGTAAGGTAATTGGGCAATTTCTCCCACTTATAAACCCGAGTGCGATTTGTGAGCTATATCATTCGAAAGGCTATTAAATTTACTATAATCCTGTGCAAAGATATATTTGGAACAGTTTCCGGAACAAGGAACAAAACTCATAGGAAACTCTCATTATATAATACTAGTTATTACATGAAAATTTGGCTATAGTAATGCGGCAGTGCGGCTTACGGTTTTTTTTTATAAAACATTGCTACGTTTTAAATAGATTATTATCAAATTTGACATAAATTGATTTAGTAATACTAATCCAAATATTGTGTTTAGTTAGGCAAAACATCATTGCACTTAGTTATGATGCATTGCATTTCAATTTCTAATGAAATCGTGTATTAATTGTGTATTAAACAGTAAAAGTAAGGAAACTTTCTTTTTAATCTTGCCTTTAACTTTATTTTATAATTATTTTACAGTGACAATATATTACAGATTTCTGACTGTGCCATTTTTTACTAATGTGTAGTTAAAGGTAAAAGAGGAAATATGTGTAAAGTGAACAAAATAGTATAATGTGACAAACATTAAGTGGTAGTAATTTTTCTGGCATATTTGTGCAGGAAAATGTTTAACAAAACTAATAAAGCGTACATTACTAAAATCGGAGAAATTCAATCCACTATTTTGCATTTAAAGTTGGCAACTTCAATTAAAATGTTTATACTTTACAAGCATTAAGTCATGTTATTCAGCCTAAACTGTATTGTGCATCGCATTATCTTAATCAGCAATGCTTTTGCCCATAACCAAAATAAAATTTCGATAAAGAAATACATTTGTATCAAACAAGATAAATGTAAGTTCGATGACTTAAACTTAAATATAAACAAATAGTGAAAAGCTACTTTTTTAAAATTTGTATATTCATATAAGACTTTAAGATAAGAAACTCACTGCTTATTTGAAATTAACAACGATTAAAATATGTTTAAACATATCCACTATTGTAAGTATCTTGAAAATGTTCGGAATGGTAGTCATTGTTATCAAATATTACATATGGCTAGCTATGAAAGTAAAATAAAATTTTGATCTACATAAATTTGGTGAAAATAACGTAAAGTTAAAGTAAAAGTAAACTATGTAAAGGTATATGTGTGTGTAATAAATATTAACAGTTGGTAAATAATTGCAGCCTATGTTTAATACACATGACATAACTGAAATCCTATAGTGAAATATTACCGTCAGTTTAATATTAGTTTGAAATTCTTTATTTTTTGAAACTATTAAACTTACTAATATGGTGAGGATAGTTTGCAATGTATAAAACTGCTTGGTTTTGTTAAAATGTGTTTATAATCGTATTTAGTTTTCTACTAAACTCTTATAACATTGTAAATATAGACTTATTAGTATAATACATTTCCGGTTATACATTATGATGTTGTAAAATATAATAGTAATGTCAATCAGTATATCACCATAAATACATTCAAGAAAAATATACACATTATATATTAAAGGTTATATACACTGTAAAGGTAAACATAAAAACACAAGTTTTGTATTCAATGATAGCATTGCCATGTTAAAGGATATTAAAGCACGTGAAAACCACATAATTCTCACAGGATTGTTTGTTTTGATTTGCCTACAGCCACAGGTAGTGTATGCCATAAACAATTAGGCCTCTGGCATTTGAACGTAGAATTGTTTGAGAGGGTGGTAATTCATGCAATAATTGAAAGGTTGGATCAATAGCATAGGCTTTGAATTGAAAGCGAAAGCAAATATTAGTTTTATCAAATAATGTTAAAT
>JAGFPH010000788.1:226604-268514 GCA_018207615.1 Philaenus spumarius
ATCACTTCCAACGTGTGGTCTTAAGCACACCCAGTTAATTTTTTGTGTTTTGCGTTTGTTATTATTTTGCATTGATTTGATTCATTATGTAGTCAGTTATAAGGGGCATATAATATTAAGAGGTCTTACCGTTCATGACCAGGGCGGATCCAGGACTTCGCCACGGGGGTGCTTCCGGGGGTCCCGGAAAAATTTGTGATTTTGTTGTAGTCTAAAACGTACTTTAAGGCAATCTTATCTTAAAATGTTATAAAATGTTTACTCATAAAGACCAACATACATTTAAGGGTCGGCTCTAGCTGTCGGCCATGTTGGCTGACACTCCATAAGACCAATGTTAAATTAAAATCCAAATTTTTCCTTTATTTTTGATCGGATAATTATGAACGATATTTCATTTTAAAGTTATGGCCAATATGCATGCAAATGGCTTCTCCAAAACTAAGAAAAACATTTTGTTTAATATTTATTAACAAGTTCAAACATTGATTTAAAAAAAATGTGTATATTGTCACTATTAATTATAGCGAAAAACTACCAAGCCATTCGCATGAAGAATTTCGTCCCTAAGAGTTTGGTATTTTTTTAAAACGCTATTTGAACAATTTCGGGTTTTAAATGGATTTAGGCTGTGCAATGTCCGTGTAACCTACCATAAGGTGATTTTAAATATTTGTTTACGTTGTAACTATTAATTATAGCGAAAAATTTCCAAGCCATTCGGATGAAGAATTTTGTCCCCAAGAGTTTGGTATTTTTTTAGAAAACGCTATTTGAACAATTGCTGGATTTAAATGGATTTAGGATGAGCAATGTCCGCGTAACCTACCGCCGCTACGCTGGAGTCGCAGGTTGCTTTCTGTTTTATTATAGCCGATCCTTAATTGAAGGACTAAGTTTTTTTTTTACATACACTTATAAGGATTATGATGATGTTTTGGAGATTTATCTTCATATACAACAATCAAAACGCCTATATATTAAACTGTCAATTTTAATAATACATAATTTTACATATACATTTTAAATATAAAAGTATATTTTTAAGTTCTTATCAAACATTGATTATTTTATTAGCAATTTTTGGTACGCTTTTTATGCACGAAAAAACGTAAGAATTTTTGGAAGGAGGAAAGTTATTGGAAGGTTGAAAATAAACAAACCATAGTAACAATGTTACAAAACAATTTTATTTACTAAATTTAAGTTGTTTTTAGCTATATACACTTTATAGTACAAAGTCAAGTCGTCTTGGCTTCTTTGCAAACTTGTTTATAACCTCGTTGACATCAACATTAATGTCTCTGTGGACATGAATCAGAGTCAATCCTGTTAGTCTCACTTCAGTCATTCGAGATCGAAGCCAGGTCTTGAGACGCTTCAATGAAGAAAAGCTGCTTTATGCAGATGCCACGCTGACTGGAAATGCAGCTTGTAGTTTGAGAAGCTGCTAGATTTTCGGATATATGTCCGAGTCACAATGATTTAAACTGTCTAAAATCGTTGTTGGTCTTTTCAATGAATTTATCCAATGTTCTTGCCAAACCTGAAATTCTCCCTGAATGGTACTCTTAAACAAGCTCACACTTCCAAATTCATCAAGAATTGGGCCAAATTTGTGAGACAAGTTTTCTAGTGCAGCTTGTTCTCTTTGTTTCAATTCAGTGTTTAATTCTTTTCTTTTCGGTATGAGAACGCCAAGAAAAAATATTAAGTACACTGTCATCAAATCTTGAAGAATTTCATCTAATTTTGGGTTGTAGATTGTGATCCGAAAATAATCTTCTACACTCTCGACATTAGGATTTGTTCTTTTCTTCATCCTAGAGTTCAATCTCGGTTTCTTAAGTTCTATTTCTAACTCCTGCATCACTTTAGCGGCTGCCTTAAAAACAATGTTGAAAACTTCTTCACTTTCTTTCAGCTCTCTTCTTCTTTAAAACTCCCTCAATGTTTTTGACCAAAGTTGATGCCAAGTACTTGTCACAATCCTCTTTCTGTAATTTTATACTCAGTGGTAATGTGACAGAAAAAATGTCAACAACACATGCACAAAATGAATTCAGGCGTACATATTGCATCGCAAAGTGATTTTGCTTTTGATGAGGAGCTAGTATCTTCTCAAACTGAAATGATGCTTAAACCTTCCACTATAGAGAGGCATCCGTCTTGAAGTGTAAAATGGCATCATGACGCTCCACCCACCGAGTCTCACACAATGACAAGAGTGATCCACCAAGTACTTGTTTTAGTGTAAAACAACGTTTGGAGGACGTATTAAAAAAAGAAACTACTTCTTTCATTGTTCCAAACATATTTCGCACAGCCTGCACTTTGGCACATTTGGTCAAGGATAAGTTTAACGCATGGTTGCTGCAAGGACATAATACTAACTAGTGGAAGGGGCTGCTGTTACTATGACAACCACAATACTATTCATTTTACTATTCATTTTATGAGGGATTTCGCCCTCCATTCTGCATTTATTTGCTTAAGTCGCTAACCTGAATGTTATTGGTTTTTCTGATAGCTTGTTGAGGGTTGGGCAAAAGGCAGCTCTAGCCAATAGCGGCCACATTCCTGATGCAAGCATTCAAGTGATCTGCAGACAGTACCGCTACCCTAGCGCTATTTCGCAAATAAGCTTTTATATTATACTTTACTTACTTGTATTTTCTCCTTTAACAATTTTTTTTTTTTTTTTTTTTTTTTTTTTTTTGCTGACGGGGGTGGCGCTCACTGGATCCGCCACTGTTGTAAACAGAATTATTAGTGCCTAAGGTTGGTATTATTTGATAACTGACAGCCCTCCCTTTCAGCACCGTAGTTTCCTTATTAGACTAATTTTGTTTTGAATAATTTTAAACAATCCAAAGTTTTGTTTTTTAATTGTGTTAGTATGCGGAACCTAAAATACTGTTTGAATGAAATAAAATATAGCAACTTTGTAGACATTGAGTAATAAAACATTTTCATTTAATTTAAAACATTTTAAGTTTATAGTAGAGTTTGCATTGCACTTAAAACAGTAAGTTTAATATATTTCATAATGTTCTTCACTAGGAGGGTGTATTTATTTCCAGCTGAGTTGCCTTGGCATCTTGAGCCTTTGTGTTTGCAGCACACTTCAAAACCATGCAATCTATTACACGCAGGTATGCAAAGTCTTCTATCCTAATAACAGGCCCCCTTTAGTAGCATTATTCTAAATATCATATTATTCGTGCATACTATTAAATTCAATAACACGATTTACTCACAAAAATAACTTAGAAATATTAACGTAACTCGTTGGTAGGATAATAAAATGAATATAACATGCTGTAAAATACATTATTGTTTTGATTTTGTTAAATCGTTTTCTAAATTATGTAAGTTTATCTTTAAACAAGTATTTAGTATACAATGAAGTTTTTATTAGTGAAATAAATGTTTCTTGTGAAAACCATTGTAGAACACTTTACTGTGGGTTTAGGTTAAAAAAACTTATTTGCAGAAGTGACGTATTATTAAACAATTATTATTTTAAATTTGCTAAATAAACAAGTACTTTACAAACGTAAGACAACTAGCTGCCTTATCCGGTAAACAAACTAAAGTTAAATGTATATTAACAAAAAATATATATCAATAAATATATTACACTATGTATTTCTTATGGGAACTTTTAGTAAATTTGCCTCAAACCTCCAAACCTCCCTCCCCCCTAAAATGAATTATTTTTTGAAAACCTTTCTTAGCGAGCACCTAGGGCCCTAGAGGAAGCTACATACCAAATTTCATTCCAATCCGTTTGGTGGAATTTTTAGTAACTTTGACCCCCGCCCCCCAAAACCCCCTTAAAATTTAGGATATTTAATACCTTTTTAGCGAACACTTAGGGCTCTAAAGAAAGCTACGTAACAAATTTCATTCCAATCCGTTGAGTAGTTTTTGATGAGTCAGTGAGTGGTATTTGGCTTTTATATTATATAGATTTGACATTTACTTATTCATTATATTTACAATTCTTTTCATTTTAGTTCAAATATATATATTAATGACATTAAATACAATAGTTTGTAATATTACATAGTAGTTGTAACAACTTAAAAGATCTAGCTACATTACTTAGCTACTAAAAAACGGCTCAGTGTAATAAACTTTAAAATCCCGCCATTAATTAGACAAATACTATTCAAACTCAATTTGTTAGGAAGATATTGTGTTTACATTTCATTTGTTACTTATATTAAGCATACGAAGGCGTCTCTCTGTTTATCACACTGATTAAGCCTGAATCTATTAAAGATATTCGATGACGACAGACAAAAGGCAGACACTTTAAATTCGTTTTACGGCCGTTGTTAACGGCAAAGGTAAATGCGTATTCCACAATCCCCTGCCTTTATCTTGTATCGTTTAGCAACATGATATGAAAGCTGCAGGTTCAAAGAGAGACACATTATAAACAATGCCTTGATTTAAATGTAGATTTCACCAAATGATTTATATATAATTGAAGTGAATAGTAAAATTTAATTAACTTCAAATATAATTACGTTATGACTACAGAAAAACTAATATAGTTGTATTTATAATTACAACATTTTTACTATATTTCAATAAAAGTTTTTATTTTGTAATACTTTATAATTGGAAATTGTATATACAAATCCAATTTCAATTTTATAACGTCCACTTAATTTATTTTGGGTTATGACTGTAGAATGAACCAAATTGTTATAGTCTTGAATAAAGAAGTCCTTTAAATTTCTCTTTCCTTCCATTTACATTGGCGTAACACTCCATTTGAAGAGGACGCACAGGGTAAACTAGAATATTCCTAATTGTATTCTAAAAACTGTAGTTAGAATTGCACGTAACAATTTTCTCTTCCATCTATGTATAATTTGAATTTATTATGTGCACTCATAAATACAATCACCTCAGTTTTAATAGTTGTTCATAAATAAATTAACATATTAAAATACACATGGTGACTATTAAGTACGGAGTCGTAATTGCTTTACTGGGAAGTGCTCGAAGCCAGAAACACATTCAGATCTTTACAAACAAGCTGAAATTATTTTTGGATTCACCATTTTCGTTCTCAATATTTAATTAACCACATATCAAATTAAAATTATAAATGTATTTTAATCACTTATAAACGTGATAGATTTTTTATGTGTCAAATAATCTGTTTAAATTTTCGACCATAAATGATTGGTACAATAAATATTTAAAGTGCTTCCCCTCTAAATATTGGCAGTGCGTTAACCGCAAAGAATATCCGTGTATAATGTTATGCAAAATTTCAGGAGGCAGATTCGTCAGTGATAATAGTCTTGTTAATGTGGTAGTTTCAGGGTTTCCTGTATACCTACATTACGTTACAAGGTGTTATAATATATTATTTTAATTGAAACTATTTCTTTAGAAGTAATAATGGACAAAGCCTGTTTACTTTTAACTGTTTTTATAACTATTACTATTAGTACTGTTTAAAATGTGTTTTAGGATGTTTCTGCAAGAAAACACAGTGCATACAATTTGTAATACTATTCTAAAACCCGTTTTAGAAATGCTATACAAAGTTTTAAAACAGTTGAAAAGTTTATGTTCAATAAATTTTAAAAAAATAAGAATAATATTACTTATTACTTGTACTCTTAAAAATTCATTCCTAATATTTTTTTCTTTAAAACTGGAAGAAAATCTCTCACTTTGGCCACTTACATGTTGGCTCAGTTTAAAGTTTAAAAGTAACAGTTACAAGTTTAAAAGTATAAATTATAAAATATGGGAATGGATGTTTGAATTCTTTATTGTAATTTTAAACAAAATATTGAGAAATTTTAATTGCGTGTACCAGTCTTGGATAAAAACAATTAAATATATGGAAGCTATACTGGACCACATAGACTGGACATGTTCAAAAGACTTACCTTAAAAAAAAAAAAATACTTGCCAAACTGAAGAAACGTCTTAGCCAATCACTCACAAATATTATTCAGGTATATTGAGGTCAACTCAATAAAGAAGAAGTTAAATCAGATTTTGATTTATTGACGAAAACCAAAAAAATATATATTAAATATATATTTTAAAAAAATGACAAGCCCTTAATAACAAAAGTAAGAAATTTATATGCCCTTAATTACAAAAAAAGAATTTAAGAAAAGTTTACCTTTACAATATTAATTTTTGTTAAGTTTAAAAGATCCCTCCCCAAAAAAAAAAAATAATAAAAGCTGAAAAACCCTCCCCATTAATAATGAATAAAAATTTTAACAATTTTATTAATTTTACAAAATTACAAAATTAGATACATTGTACCATGAATTTATTAATAACATTTATTTTGTTGGCCAACCTTAATACTGAATCAAATTAAATAATAAAAATAATGGCGTTTAATGTTTTGTGAGACGTCTCTCATGTAATAAAAAAAAGCTTTTAAATTTTAAATGAAAGCCCTTTGGGATTGTAGTTCCAAAAATTTGCTAGCAGTCCCATCCAATTAAATTAAATTATAAAAGACATTTATTATATTAACTATAGGAAAGACAACAATGTTTATACAAACTAATCAAAAAATAATTTATTAGGAATGTTCACTGCAGATTTAAGTACGAGTTTATTGTTTAGTTCATAGCTATGTTTTCAACTAATAGATTGGAAATTGAGTGTAACTGTTTTAATGCACTAGATCACTGTCGGCGAAATTAAGTAGAATTAAAGTTGCATTGGTGGTCTGAAGGTAATGGCTTTTAATTGCAGAAGAACTTATTTAACACTCCATCTTGCACCAGTTATACACTGGTTTTTTGGTGAAGAGGCTTTAAAAATAAAGCATGCTATTTAATAGCGCACTGAAATGTCGTTCAAAAACATGACTTTAACATTTATATAAATTAACTACCGAACAGGTTAAAAGGTTTGAACGACTTTACAAGCGAAAGGCATGGCGTCGCTTGCCTGAGTTAGTAGACAGATTCACGAAAGAATGGCGACTCTAACAGAACGGCATGCCGTGTCTAAAGTTTGTCACAGCGCATAACTGCCAACAGATGGTGGATCTGTTGAGTGGTGTAAAAGGAACTCCTAGAACATCTGTAAAATAATATTAAATAACATAATGGAAAATAAAAATAGGTAACTTTACGTTACGCAACTATTTTAGTTACAATTTAATATACTATGTTAAGCATGCTTTTACTGATGCGGTTAATGATTATTATATTACTGAAATGGATGTCTTTGTTGTTGTTTTCAACAAAATACCTACTGGTTTATTGTTATACGTACATTATAAAAGATATTACATTTTAGTATCTCATATTAAAACAGTCACTATTTAGGTAGGTAAGTGAAATGATATATAACAGAAAATAACTCTAATGTATAATTAATTAGTTGTGATTCTATTGTATTTGCAGACTTAAAAATAAATAGAAACATTAGGTGAAAAAAATAACTATTGGAATAGAAATCGTATAAAAAATATTAGCAACGGCACAGGTTCACCAATTACGAAAATCTGTCGTTCTTACCTTTTGTCCGACATGTTGTTGACTTGTACCATTTTACTAACTAATGATTTATAACAAATATTTTCTCTTTTTTTCGAGTATATATAATGCCTACAAAAACTTACGAATTATCCTAAATTTTTCACTATAGATAAATAAGTATATATGCAATTGATTATTTAAAGACTATTAAATTTAAATGTTTTTTATTTTTCATAATAATACTTTTAGTATACACAGATTAATATTAATTAGTCATACAATTTTATAGAACATCAACTAAAAAAAAATATAGAGAAATATGTGTTAAGACAATTTTGTTGTGTGTTTTTACTTTTTAGCAAGTCGGCCTATAATTTATTTCCAGATGTTTTCTGATGACATTTGCACCCTTTGTTTTACCATGTAAAACAAATGAAAATGAAAACGTAAAAAAAAAATGAAAGAAGCACTGTAAATTTAGAACTTAACAAGTACTAAATTTACAGTGCTTCTTTCATTTTTTTCTGAAAGGTATGATTTGTATTCAGCGAGGTATGCAGACTTAGTAGTTAGCGCGTGGGTCTAGCTTGTTACCGTTGGAACATTTATATAAGTTAGCTTCTCTTAGTGGTTGCTTCTGATTTTGCGCAGTATGCTGCTCCATTGTCTTTAGTAGTCTTACTTTGCTTGAACTAGACGATAAACAGAAAAATAACGATTTGATGTCAAAGAAGGTATAATTAAAGACGATGTCAAAAATTTTAATTATATTATACAGTGCTATAATTAGTTAAAGTTACATTAAGTAACTAGAATAATTATCCAATTAATTTTTCATAACATACTAGTGCTGCTTATGTTTTATTAGGCACATAAAGTGTTATGTAAATTGTATTTTAATTGAAGAAATTTGTTAACTTTAATTCAAAATAATTGGTAATATTCATAGAATTTACATAATGATAGTGTTAAATGTATTTAAACTTAATTGTGTAAAATGAATGGTAATGTTTCCTTTCAGTTAATGTAAAAACGCATCTTTGAGTGAAATGAGCGAAATACTATAATTTATTTTATTTCATTTTATCTTCACTCAATCTGTTGTATTTAAAATAGCTTTACTTTAAAGTTTCACAAGTTACATGTGTCCATAAAATATTTAAGTTTGTATTGTTGCAATATGTAGGTGGGTGGAGAGGTGGAATTTTAAGCTTGTTTAGTAAGAATCTCTAAAAGTAAACAACGGCCTTCAGGTCAGATTTTTGCAAATCTGTTTCCGTCATTTAAATGTTAGCGTTGAAATGTTTTGATAAGAAATATCACTTATATTAAAACAATTATTATTATAAAGAAATGAATTCAAACAAAACTATTAAATGTCATTGACTCTTTAAAAATTTGCGTTTAAGATTTGCGTTTTGTCTCGTACTGCCAAGGGATAAAAATTTTACAACAACCCAAAAAACCATTCATTTTTTACCTTTTTCTTAAATAAAAACGTTAAAATGTTTTACATTTATATATTAAAAGATACATAGACAACGTAAACCAGATTTGAGTCTTGTCGCGTACTTCTAACGGGTGAAAATGTGATTTTAAAAAACAAAAAATATTTTTGTTCATAATTTTGTGAAGGCTAGATAGAGAGCTAAATATTGCACACTTACTTCTTACAAGATATACAGGGTGATTCACGAAGTTATCCCCACACGTATACAGCTCATTCTACTAGTAAAAATAATGAAAAAAGTTCATATAAACATAGGTCCGAAAACGCTTCGTTTTCCAGATATCCGCCATTTTGTTTTGTGTATAAAATAATTCATATCTAGAGAACGGTTTGACTGATTGAGTTCAAACTTGTCATGAAGTTTAACCTGATAACGATATATCTCAAGAAAAATAAACGATTAAATTTAATCATGCGTTTCAAAATGGAGGCTGTTTGAAAATTTCAAACCTAAATTACTCCAAAACCGTACATTTTAACGAAAAATGTCAAGACACCCTTTTTGTAGCCCTTTTTATTCTTTATCGGATGGTGTAACTGTAAAAACAATCGGATGAAGGATAACAGTTAAGTTATGTGTACTTATTGGTTTGTTCAACCCGGCATCCTATACCAACACAGTAAATACTACAATATTGTATGGACATTTGTTATCATTACCTTTTAACTTAGCTATTATCCTTCATCCGATTCTTTTGAATGTTACACCATCCGATAGGGAATCAAAAGGGCTACAAAAAAGGTATCTTGACATTTTTCGTTAAAATATACGGTTTTGGAGTAATTTAGGTTTGAAATTTTCAAACAGCCGCCATTTTGAAACGCATGATTTAATTTAATCGTTTATTTTTCTCAAGGTATATCATTGTCAGGTTAAGCTTCATGCCAAGT
Organism: Philaenus spumarius; assembly: GCA_018207615.1. Classification (NCBI taxonomy): domain Eukaryota; kingdom Metazoa; phylum Arthropoda; class Insecta; order Hemiptera; family Aphrophoridae; genus Philaenus; species Philaenus spumarius. The sequence goes on from JAGFPH010000788.1 coordinate 236,505, forward strand.
TTAAACTCAATCAGTCAAACTGTTCTCTAGATATGATTTATTTTGTACAAAAAACTAAATGACGGATATCTGGAAAACGAAGCGTTTTCGGACCTACGTTTATATGAAATTTTTCATTATTTTTACTAGTAGAATGAGCTGTATAAGCGTGGGGATAACTTCGTGAATCACCCTGTATAGAAAAGGTAAAGTAGTCCTACATTTTGTCACCTGCATCTAAATGTTGAAAATGTGATAACAACCCTTAAAAATAATAAATATAAATTATTATACTTCCCTGATCACATACGTCTAAGATTTGAAAATTTCAAACGTACAAATAAATAATAATTATCATATTATTCTTTAAGCTAGAGATCTAAGATTTATTACGCCAAGTTCTTAAAAGTTACTAAAAAAAATTAAAGAAGGCATTTTTGCTAATTGTGACTAATTTGTATGATGTAAAATTATGGTTACTACCCTTATATTTTTAAAATAATTTATATTAATATATATAGCTGCAATTTGGTATACAATATTCATAACTTATATTAAAAAATGAAAACCCATTTAAATTTCGATCATTTGCATCTAAGGGAAAAAATTATGCAAATATTAAACAGTTATGTAGCAATTAATATTAGTATAATGTACGCAGAGATATAACAAAGGTAGAGATATGTTTAACATAGATGGACGGAAGCGAAACTGGGTGCGCTTCATTTCTTTGAGACTGATGCAAAACACAATTTTTAGTTCAGCTGATCATGTTTGCAAATATTTATTGATGGAAAAACATTGATAGTTTTGAACGAAATTCACTACTTCGGGGATGTTTGGCCCAGGTAACTCTGAACTTATGTCTAATTCAAAACACAATTATGGTATCCGAAATTCACAACAATAACTTTTGAATGGGCGAAGACAAGGGTACCTAGTATTATATTTTTTCGATAGAATTTTAGCACTTACGGATATGGAGCTTAAGGATAAACGTTTCGAATTTAATTTTTCAATTATAAAATAGTTATTTGTTAAAAATAAATAAACGCAAAATTAATTATACGGTTTATACTTTTATAAGAACAGATTCACGCCTAAAGTCTTAACTTTTTAAAATAATTGCCTTATTATTTTGTTATCGTATTAATAACAAATTGGCAGCATTTAATATATATGATGTATTTTGTAATATCTTTCAATAAATATCTCCTTATGAAGTTCTATATATTACAGTGCCTGCTTATCTCCTGGGTTTCTACTTGACACCACACACAAGTAAAGTGATTTACTACGAAAGTTCAAGTCTAATGTGGATGCAATATTGTTACTATAACCGTTAACAACCAGCAAGACTGCAATTGCATTAGGAATCTTTTACAAACCTATTATTAGATGCAAAACCTATAAGTGGTGCAGAATATGGAATATGATAAGGGACCTTATGAATGTAATATTATATAAATCGTATTATAAATTATTGTGTTTTTATTGCATGTTAATATATAAATGTTTGGTGTAATGTCTTTATAAATTGAATAATGCAATTTATAATTAAGTCATAAGCTTTGCGGGCATCGATCTATATCAATCTTAAGTTTTTAATAAACTATTCAACTACGATGTTGGTAGATAATTTTAAGCAAATTTTAAAATAAGTAACATTATAATAATTCTGTTAATTAATAAATAAGAAGGAATAAATCCTACATTAAAACACACTCTTAGTGTGTCAAAGAAATTAATAACTGATAGATATATTACAATGCATTTCTTTGAAGTAAATTTTCAATCAAGATCTGTAGTATTTTAAACTTGAAATCAATTAAATAAATTAAATAGACAATTTAAGTTATAATACATAAAGCACTGTAACGGACTTTACTACTATTGCTAAACTATATAAATAAATATAACATTTTATAACGGCCGTAAAGGGAATTAGATTGTGGTCATAAGCTGCAATCTTGATATAACTAACATTTTTTACTATGTAATCTTACAAAATGAACCTTATTGGAATAGAAATGTAACGGAACACTACTATGAGAACTTATGTTTTTGACGATTTTAATTATTGCTAATTTTACAAATATATTTGAATATGCAGAATATTTATGAATATATGTTTCTTCTATATAGAAGCAGCACTTGTTATACAAGCAAATTAAAATAAATGAGTTGCAATCCGTTCTAAAATTTATTAGATTGTACAACAGTTTTTAGTAACAGATTGTAATATTTTCTGTTTAGATTCAAAGGAATACAAATGTCAGTTTTATATTAAACTCTTTCAGCATTAAAACAAAAGCAGTTTTACGCATAAAGCATTGAATAATTCAATCTATTGCTGGTAGAATGGTAGCCAAAAATAACTTTTTATGAGTGATCAAATTAAATAATTTGTATAACTTTCGTTGTACAAACAAAAATCATTAAACATTCCTGAAATTAATTTAGCCATAGCCTAAAGGTTGTTTGATGAATAGCAAAAGGGTATCAATCCGTTTGTGCTAAATGGTAAATGTAAATATTATTTTTTTCAAATATTTTCAATCATTGGCAAACGTTCAGTTCCTCCCCAGCGACTAGTCATCATAAATAGTTACCAATCAAATATTTATTACTGAGACTGGAACGTTTGCCAAACAGTGTTGTTAGGTAACAACTTCAATTACTTTGAATAGACGAGGTGTTGTTTTACGTGATAACGTAAATAGCATAATAATTCACTATAAAACAACTATATGAATAAATATATGGTACGTCTTGTATGTCTTGTATATGTATAATTTAATTATTTCGCGAAATACCTTTGTTATATATTTTTAAAACCCTGCTTTGTAATTGAATATTTTACAATATAAATTAGGCATAATTCACTATAAAACAACTGTATAAATAAATATGTGGTACGTCTTGTATGTCTTGTATATATATATTACACAGTATTATGATTTCCACATGTAGTAAAAAAAGAATAATTTAATTATTTCGCGAAACACCTTTGTTATATATTTTTAAAACCCTGCTTTGTAATTGAATATTTTACAATATAAATTACAACTTACGATATGAATTTCCTAGTAACTCGTTACACTTCTTTCTTCGTTCATAATATGTTCTGTCTCTGTATTTACTTCTTTGAGTTATTATTTCTCGTTTTTTTCTGATATTTCAAAAATGACTATTTATATAGAAGAAACTTACAAACACAAATGAAGGTATCACTTTTCAAATTGGAATCGGCACTTTACAAATTTAACGTTGATAATAATGATAATATGAGTGTAATAGTATATACTTATATTCTGCTATAATCTATGTTATTAGAATATGTGTAACTATCCCTTATTCGTTATTATCCCTTGTTGATGCTTATTATTGAATCGTTACTAGAAATTTATATGATTGAAAACGTATAAATGAATTGTAATTGTTAATTCTATTTGCAAAATAGATATTTATGAATTAATTTGATACATAACTTGCACAAATAGATGTTTTGCTCTAGCATATATTTATATCAATAAAAAGGTTAATGCTATTAGAAATAGTTAATGATATCTACAAAATCAAAATATAAAAAATCAAAATAGTATGACATCAAAAATTACTAAATTTAAATGTAAAAAAATATTACTCATAAAAGATACTACTACTTTTCTTTAAAACGTGTGATTTTTTAAAACTATATTATTATTATTTCATTCAATTAAATGAGAGGTAAAGGTCGAACAATTAGAAAGGGAAATAATAATACATAACATTTTAGTATAACAAATTAATTTGTTGAAAGAAAAATCTACAAAAGGTAGTAACAGAAATTATTCAACTTAGACAATATTTATATTTGATCAATAAGAAATATAAGGAATAATATGAACAATGTAACTTTTTATAATGTATTTGTACTTAAAAATATAGTTAAAATTTATTTAAAATTTAATTTTCCAAAAAATATTTTTCTGAATTTCAGTAGTAATGGCATTAATACAGAGTACAGATATAACCTTAAGCAAATAATTGTATTATCCGTTATAAACCTACCTCACAAACTATACAGTATTCTTACAAGTAAATCCACTCCAAACTTTTCCACTGTTCGAATTCAAGAGCTTTACTCTCAAGTAAAACTAAAACTCGGAGATAGATACAAACTCTACTGATGAAGCATACCAATAAGCCCTTTGGCTAAAGTAAACTGCTAGGAGTTTAACAAAGTAAGCACATAGTTCTGTGTCGGTTGTATTTCTCTGTAAAATGCTTACTAGTTTTAATTGGCGAACGGATAACATAACAAGACACATTAAATGAAATTATAATCAGCAAAATTTCTAGGACCGTCTTCAAATAAATATGAGTAAGTAGTTTAAGTTACTTGATTGGAAAAACTTTAAAATTAAAAGAAATAGTTTGATATTGCAAAATGTATACTTTATTATTTTATTTTTCTAGTAGATATTTCAACTCAACAGTTGATTTTATCATTTAAAATAATAAATATTTTAACGTAACAACGATATTGTTTCAAATAATAAAAATTCATTTTTTATAATGGTTATATAGCTGTTTGTTCAAAACCTGAAACAGATATTACTCTATAATAAAACTGCATTCTATGATATTTTTTTAACACAAAACATTCTTGAATTTAATGAGAAATTTTTCAATGGTGTTTTATATATGAATAGTCTACTGGCAAAGTAGAAAGGCATTAAAATTTTCTGGTTGTAAGAAATGCGCTTAGTATATTTCAATACGACTACATACGAAATTTATTTATAACGAAATTATTTCTACCGCATTTGTATGTACATTATATGGATTATGGAATAGATAGTTTCCATAATTGTATTTCTTTTTTTTTTTTTTATTGCCAAGAAAGCCATGATCTATATAAAAGCCATTGTTTTATTGCTTATATCAAATTAAGCATTGCGTTTAATTTAAGAACATATTTAAATTTGTATAGATGATGCAATTTCTAGATTGGTTAGACATAAAATTTTAACTGCGACAAAATCGGCAGTTTGTGATTAAAATATATTTTCACAAACAGTATCAGAAAGTATTTTATTTTAAAATTAGGCCTTGGTGGTTTACAGATTTAAGTTATAACCACCAATAAGTAATAGCAATGGCTTTAGAGCTCTCGTAGGTATATAAGCGTATCCTAAAGTTACGAACTAATTGTTTAACACAACTTTACAAGTTCCTTCTTAACTACCTTAAGTCCTTTCTCTCGTTAAGTCACTTCCCAGAACAGTGGAAACGAACTCATAATAAAACTTTCGCAAATTTACACTATCCATTTTATTTTCTATACTATGAATATAGTATAAGAACATAACATTCTATAATATTGTTTATTACATTAAATTGACAAAAGGCATAACTTAATCATTTTTCCAACCATTTTTTACCATTCTACTTTTGCCATTAATAAGGAAAATTTGAGAAAAAGTTAAAATAGTAGAGATTGTTGAATTATACAACAACTTCGAACAACATTTATCTAGATACAATCTTATCCACTTATTCTTACCTCAAATTTGTGAAAAAGAAAAACTTAAATAAATTTATCAATGAAAATAGGAATAAAGTCCCAGATTCAGGTAACCATTTTGGCATGAAAACCAAAATAATAAATACAAAATTAAAACAACAACATTAATCTGGAAAAGTTTAATATGCAATATTTATTTGAAGGAACATACATAAATATGATCTATCCAAACATTCGCCAATTTAGTATGCACATTCACAGTTGGTATGCCTCAGATTTTGTGTAACTGTATTGTGAACTGTATTTTAAACAGAATATCCCAATAATATTGATCAGTATTCACGATCCATCAAGACCTGAAATCACAATCGTTAACACCGCAGTCAGTCTACGAGGGTAAAATTAACTAAAAACAGAACATTTCCATTACTTAATACCGTGAGATCTTGAAATCGTTTTGATATCGCCATTTAGTCCCAAATGGATGTAATCGGAACTCAACGTTTGTTTTCCAAATAACTCACAACGTTCTCACATTTTTCAGTGTTTTGCTTTATCTTGAAAACAATGTGCCATGTAGAACAAGTTATCCTCTTTAATTATCATTAAAGAATGTTAAATAATGCATCTAATAAATGTCTAAATGTTTAGTGGTTAGGCATTAACTTCGTTAGAATAACTTTTGGTTCAGTGGTATAGCTAAAACTGTCCATACAATTTTTTAATTATTACCTTTTCTGTGCAAACTTACATTTTTTTTTTATCTCTTATATCTTTGAAACGACTACTTCAGTTTAAAATCACCATACAATAAAAAAATAGTAGACAATTAAACTGCAAGTTAAATAGATATCTAAATTTAAAAATGTAGTAACTTTTTAGTACTAAATTGTACATAAATTATATATAGCCGAAGTTGGACTTGGTTGATCATTCTTCATAAATATAAGCTGTTATATTAAATGTAATTAATATTGATGTTGAATAATATTTTAATAAAATGTCTAAAGAAATTAAATTAATCATAAAACTATGTATTTATTAACCTACATGTATACATATAATTTTAATGACAAACCAAAACGTGTTCTACGGACCATGACCTGCCCACTCCTCACCATAAGAGTTGCTGCAATAGTTCATCTTGTCTGTTAAATTTAGCTAATTATTATAATTCAGCTATCCACAGACGTTTTACCACATAAAAGCTGAAACGTGTACAAAATTCCTTTTAAATCGGACATGTCCTATTGTCTTCTATTTTGAAGTGACATGGCACCTCTCTGAGATAATAACAGTATATTATTATTATCTAGTTATAATATTATATTTGAAGCTAAATAATGTATGCAGAAAAGATGCACCTTTACGAATAAAATTTTGATTTAATAATGCAATACATTATGTAAAAACTTTAAGTAGTACAACAATTAATCAAATATTACGTAACAAACTATTCCATGCATATTTATTAACTAGTTATGTCGTTATACTTGGTATTCTTTTCGGATTCGTAATTTTGTCTAACAGAACTATTAAGTCCAATCGTGCATGCTAAAATATAAAGTAGCATAATTATGGAAAATAAACGATTTAGTGTAATCTGCAATATTTATAACTTCCAAACTAATAGTTACCGAAAATACTATGTTTGCAATTGTAATACTTTTATTTTTCTTAGAGTTGTAACGTATAATATACATTGCAACTCAGTTTTGCAAAAAGTTTTTCGTTTTAATAGTTTCTCGCTGCTTGTTGTTATAGTGTAATAATATAAGGTCAAAGTTAAAAGTTATATAATTAAAATACCAAAGTTTCGAGTTTGAAATTGTTAGTTTGTATTCAACAGTAACATGATCTACCGAAAGAAGCTCGTATCATATTTCAAAAGAATTACGTTTTTACACTGAATTTAAAAACATCAAGTTATTACTTTTCAGTTCAAATAAATATTGTATAAATTATATACTACAGTTATAATACCAACATGCAAATTACTTGGAAAACATCACATAATTACCTGATACTTACAATATATAAATTATACTTGTAATGCTTACAAGTTTAAATATAATTGGTAGAAAATTTTTATAAATATGTTTATTAATTGTTCCTGTGTACAAATATAATATATTCTTTCAAGCATTACTTCGATGTAAGAAACTATAAAAGATAAAACTAATAAGCGTATTATAAAAACAAACGGTTTCTTGGATGGAACAAAATAAATAGTTTGTTTTTTAATTCGTTTAAAAAAAATAAAAATAACCTCAACACTTTTTGAAATAGAGTTATAAAATTTCTCATCAAAATATATTGACTAAAAACTTAACTTTTAACGTATGTCACTTTTAAATTTTCTTCTACAGTTTCGTAAAATAACCAGCATATTAATATTTATTTTTATTTTATTTTATTTTTTTGTGTGCTGTATCTTAAATAGTTTATATATATATATGTATTATAAAAATTTGGACTTTGGATATTCCTAATATAGTTTTCTGTATATTCAAGTGATCCGAATACACTAAGTATGGTAGAGTTTCAATACGTATACACATAGACCTGTAAGTATATATATACCTCCATTATGTTCTGAAAATGTCTCCTTTTGAAACTTAGGAGACTATTATGTCTAATTTACTAGACACATTGGTCGTAAAATCCCAAGCACTTTGGTGTGACGTCACTTGATTAAACCTGTCGTGTTTACAGCTCTTCGTTCTAGAGTTTAGCTTTATATTCCGGTCAGCAAATCAGTTCATTCTTTTGAACAATTCACATGTGTCTCCATCTCTCTCTTTCAATATTTATCGATGAACGCAAGGATAAATGATAATATGTATTAAAATATCATACAGACTGTTTCCCAATATAGTTTACTTGTAAAACTTCTGCGAGGTATATATGCATCAAAATCTAGGATCATTTTTAATTAGTTTAAAAAAGTATTTACATAAAGAAATGGAATGATAAAGTATCAGTGAAAAGAAATTTGCTTCAAAAATAATTCGACCACTCAACTGAACCGCTGTCGTGGGTTGAGCGAATTTTCAAAATTAAGTTTGCATATTTCAGATGTTTAATCAAATATTTTTGAACTTGTTCTTCTCACGAAGGCGCTGAATAGTGGATTGCGTGTACGAATATAAAGTAGAATTGTTTACATCTCATTATAGTGCCTCAGCTCACACGCTGGTCCTTTCCATTAGCAGTAGAAAAACGAATTAGCTTTGCGAATTTGAACCTCGGCATTGCGAGCTCGAACTACGGACTGCGTCTACGGTTTGATCCTGAACCTTGAGACTTCAGATTATAGAGTGATTCGCTTCACTCGCAGTAAAAGGGGTTAATGTGTATAGATGGATATACAAAATAATTTGTCTATACACTTAACAATGTAACATATTTATATCTTAAAATTTAAGTATCGTATCACAGATAACAATAAGTCACAATATTTATTTATTTAAACACATATACTCGTAAAAAGAAAAATTATATGTACTTTTATTGCATAAATTTAAAATTTTCTTAAGGTCTAGTTTCAATAACATATTTTGTTTAAGAGGGATATATTATTAATTCTTAAAGACAAACAATTAATTGCTCTAAAACGAAGCCCAACATTAAAACAAAACACATTTAACGCAAGTTAACTAGATCCAATTCAAATTTCAATTTTTAATAGTTCTTTTGTTAATAGTAATAAAAGGTGAATAGATTTAAAATATATTATTACGTTATTGAGATTTCTAACACGCCTTTTATCAGATTGAACAGGCTTTATCCTAAACTATAGTATTGAGTTAATATTATAATGTTAATATTTCACAATTTGTTTGCTTTTAAATTTCCTATATCACTTATATAAAATACCTTTCTACTGTCGATCTAATTCTTGTTTTATGTCTTAACACTAGCACAATAATTCCCATCTGCTTTATCATGTGTAGGGCTAGGGGAATAATTTAATAAAATACAGTACAACACTGAATGAATACAAAAAACCCAACACAATACCCATTAAAAAGTGTCTGTTAATAGTTCTTTGTATAACAAACTGGTAAGCCACATGATCGTACGCAGCCTTCCGATCACAGAAAGTGAGGTTAAGTTCAAATTATACACATAATGAAGCTGACTGAGAGCAGTGCTGTAGTTTTTCCTACAAAAAGAATAACATCGATAATAGGAAGGTATTAAATAACAGTCTATATTAAATAACGATCTATATTAAATAACGGTCTATATTAAATAACGGTCTATATTAAATAAAGGTATATATTAAATAACGGTTTATATTAAATAACGGTTTATATTAAATAACGGTCTACATTAATTAACGGTCTATATTAAATAACTGTTTATATTAAATAACAGTCTATATTAAATAACGGTCTATATTTAATAACGGTCTTCCATTTAAAAAATTAATTAATTCCTAAATAAGAATAGAATGCAGAGATGGCTTAACGTTTTAATATATTCATCGAAGGAAAACCGCATGCAATAATAAATGTTTTTATTCCTCCGTAGTGTTCTTCGAAAACAAAGAAAATCCCGTACAAAGCCCCTAGCTCAATGCTTTTTGCAACACTGTATAGTCATATAACAAAGAGATCAACACCTGACAGTAGGTGTGAAAGAACTATAACACTAAGAATATTTTACATCCACGAGAAAAGGGAGATTGGCAACATGTTTACTGCAGTAGAATGTTTTTACGGAGCCAAAGAATAAGAAATATAAAGTAGGATCAACCGTTCTGACTGAAAAACATCCTCAGCTTTTACATATATTTTACATAGATAGTTTTGTATAGGAAACTGATAAAATATAATTACATGAACTTCTCTTAAGGGGAGTCGAAGGTCCCTATACGGCGCATGTTAAATTTATGATATTCATGTACCTTTTTCTCAATAACCACAAAATATACAGTGCAATGTTTTTGTATATTGGATAGTAGGATGTTTAGCTTCTGTGCAAAAATTATGAATTTAAGTCTTGAAGTAAAATAGTTATAATTTTTTTTATATAGATTACCTTTTTTTAATGAAATTTTCTTACAAATTATTTTTTAAATCTTGGATCTTTTGAGATATATTGCTGAATTTTCTACAGTAGGATACCTAAAGATGTACTTGAGAAAAAAATATCACCTTTTTATCTTTAACCGTTTTTGAGTAAAAGGTACATAAGCATAACAAATCAAGTTTGTCGGTAAATCAACAAAACGTAAACAATAATATTTAGAAAGACTAGTCAAATTAGCAAAAAAAAATTTATTTTGCCTTTAAAATCCACCTAAAACTTCAAGTTTTCCACAGTTTCTTATTTACCGCAAAAATAATTAATTAGGAAGCTGGGGGAAAATGATTTCTTTTGTAATTAACAAAAAAGTTATGCTGTTATAATAGTACAGTAGAGCGATGATAATCCGAACGTCAATAATCCGAAACGTCAAAAATCCGAACGCTTTCTGAGGCAGCCCCTACAAAAATTTCGTTTTCGCAAATTCCAATTATTGCGTCGTTAAAAATTTCACAAAAATCTTCAACGCAGTTTGATATTATCATCTGTTTTTAAACACTTCTTAATATACCTGCTCTCACACGCCCTCACAGCAGATTGGCTGTCAGTATGCCCGGCTAATTAGCTGCTTTAGCGCTAGCAGTAAACATACAGAAAGTTTATTCATTTCTTTTTTTGTAATCATTATAACAGTGTGTCGTACATAAAGTAATGTACTATACATTTTTTTTTTTTATTTTTCGTTTGTGTTAACTCTAATGTACAGGTGAACTTTTAATTATGTACTGAATACTGTAATTGAGAGTTAAAAGTGTAATCATGTTGACCCTACTGTGTACGTGCAGGTTCTTCTAAATCATAATATATGTAAGTAGTCTTACATACTGTATTGTAATTACATTACTGCTTGTACTGTTTAAACACTTTAATCGATTAAAGAGCATATATTTTAGCCTAAATGGCATTTTCTTGGTTGTTTTAAAAAATCCGAACAAATTGATAATCCGAACCCCCCTCGGTCCCAATTAGTTCGGATTTTTGACGCTCTACTGTAAGTTTTACTCCAATTTTATAAAGATATACTTATTTTTAAAATAATTGTTTTTCGTCCAAAATGGTTTAAGTTTTCTTATTATATGTTAAAATATAGTTTAGATGACATATACCTGGCAACACTGATCAGCTGACTTGCCTCGTTGTTCACTTTCCTCTATTCCTTATAGAACATTCCACAACCAGTAATCTCCATTCAGAATGTTTGCCGTCCGCTCTCATAATATGTTTTAACGTTAATTTCAATATAAATAATGCAGTTTCACCTTCAAGCAAAATGAAACTACCACAATTAATATACATGTGATTTAAGTTATACGTAAATCAAGTGATGTGCGCTAGAGTTCAGTTTGTTTCGTTTAGTTCCATGTGGAAGCCTAAATTATATTCCCTTGTGTTAAAATCCAGGTATTAACTCACATTTATTACTTAGTAAAGCATTTAAAATACCTTGAGATTGCACGTACTTTATGTAACCATTATATTAGTTATTTAAACATGGTAATTCAAATCTAAATAATAGCATTTTCAAAAGATATACATGTCAATTTTCAACTCTTAAAAATGAAATGCTTCAGTAAATGTAACTCAGCACTTTCACTATGTGAAGTATGTAAATTTTAATTTTAGTTTGTATACAGTTTAGCTAGATAAAACTCTTTTAAACTAACCCGGTGGATTTAAACTCATCTGACTTGCAATTGAGTATACAAATAAATTAAGTCAAATACAACCACTTAAACTTGAAGTAAAAGTTGAATGGATTTATAAAGTTAAAAGAAACTATTTCTGTAAATCACCTGCCTGAACTGCATTAACTGATAACACATAACTTGTCGTAGTTGCTTTAGAACTATAAGTATAACTTTTACTGTCTGTTATCTCAATCAGTTTGAATTTTTGTGTTATTTTCTTTCTTGGCAGATCTGATTCTGGTTCAATAATTGGACGCAAATACCACAATTCAATGATTTGACTTAAATACCACCTTTCAATGATTTGGCCCAAATCCAACCTTTCAACGATAGCTTTTGACATCCTTCAACTATGTGACTAAACTTTACTTTATGACAACCTTGTTACTCCGGAATAAAGCTGTATCAAGTTCACTGCAATACAAATCAACCAGTGCAGCTCATTTACTTGTATATACATACAATAAAACCTTAACTCAAACAATTGTACAATAATTAATTATAATCATGAGCTCTTTATTAAATAGTCTAAGATAATATTCTGAAGGTTAACCATACAAATTAAATATTATTGGGTGTGGCGAATTTATGAAACTATTCGATCCTATATCCTTAAAGAACAATATTAAAAAATTTAATTTTTCAATAAATATATTTTTCAAATAAGTATACACAACTTGATTATATCTTCATGTTTCTTTTTTTTTTATTTTCCAAATTTCTTTAAATATAATATACAAATAATTATTAGGAGATATTCATATTAAAAACATTTTTTGTTTAGTGTATAATTTATATAAACATATATATGTCAACACTTTTTTTAATTCCCTTTGGAATAGTTGTGCATTTACAGCTTTATAGTCATAGAATACCTTCCTTCTGATAAACATAATATATATTTGAATATCTCAAATGTATTGTTTGTTATTGACTTATGTGCATAAATTTAGCAATTTAAATAAACCATTCAATGTACATTTAGAAGGGCAACTTTAGTGACGTTAATTCTTGTAAATGGCAATCTTCTTTTAATTTTAATCTTTCGTACCTTCACCATATAATATTTTAAATCAAAGCGATCATTGTTTCTAAAAGCCAAAGAAGATTCACGGATTCAAAACTAAAGCGTAAGTTTTAACCTTCCCATACCAATTCATATTATTTGTGAACTATAAGAAATAATTTAGTAAACTGTCGATCACATTACAAAAAAGCTGGAAAGACAGATATATTTTTAAAATACATATTTAAAATTATATGTATTTACCTCGTTGTTAATATTACTATTTGTGTTCTTATAGTTAGTTTAAACAGTCATTCTCAAAAGTTTTCGAAATTGTAGATATACATTGTTTACGTAATTTAGTATTTTTTTTTATTAGTAGCTAATAATTTATTTTTTATTTAATTAATATAAACATGTAATTTTCTAAATCTTCAGTAACAAATGCTGTCAAAATCTCTACGTTTGTCATGTTTAGTCATCCTGCAATGAACTAAGGAAGAAATAATACGAGCTAACCACAATAGTCACGTTCAAAGTACGTGATCGTACTGAAGTTTGATTATTTTTTAGCACGTACTGAAATATTGGAGTCTTAATTGAATTTGCTTTTCTCAGGACACCTAATGTTGTTTAGTGTATTAATACAAGTTTTGTTTTGTTATTTTACTATTTTATGTGTTGGACAAAATAAATAGTCTCTGATAATAAAAAAAAGAATTTTCCTTTTGTATGTAAATAGACTTTTAAATTTTTTAAAACCATATAAAAACTTAACTATACATATTTTGATATATTTATATTAATGTTTAATACAAAATTACAAATACATAAAAATTTTAGGAAACCTTTCTTTATAAAATTATAATAAACAATGGCAATAACTTATCTTGTGTCAAAGTTGACACTTATGATTAATAAAAGCTGAATGTTCTTTGTTGGTGCTTTTAAAAATGCATCTTGCAGATAACACTTGCAGAAATGGAATTAGTTATGAAGCATTTCTACTTTCATGAGAAATTAACTTTAGTATGTTTTTAATCTGCAAAATAGGGTTAAAGCCACATTTAATTGTAAAATAACAAGTATTCCCTATATAAAGGTGATATTAGTGTAATCAACTTCTAATTGCTTAACCAACCGTGAATGTTTTTAACTAATTCCTCGCTTACGAAAATCAGGGCGATATTTAGGCATACACAAATTTATTTCTTTTAAAAATGAACCCTTTGGTTTTATATATAGCAAGTTATTTCAGGTATATTTAAAAAAAGTCACTATATTTTGTACAATGTAACGGTAAATTTAATTGACGAAAGCTTTACTTTCAAACTGTTATAAAAGAGCAAGAATATTTTAGAAGTTGTTATTTACTACCATTTACTTCAAAGTTTCTATAAGCTGGAAAATAAACAAAAAATTTATTAGTTGTAGTTAACAGCCACAGTTATATGTATTTTTCCTTAAATGTGGTTTCAGTTAGTAAACAAAAACTATCAAGCAATGATTTGGGAAATATTTACAACAATTTGTAATACTATATTTATTATAATATCTAATTTTAGATAATCATTGCATTAGACACTTTATTAGTCGGATAAAAAGTTTTTAATTAATTTTAGATAATATTTAGTATGTTTGTAATAACTTTGAACGGATTTAATACTGTGCCGCCCAAATGAATTATGAATTCTTTATTCTCTGACCCTTATTTTGTTAAAATTATTTAAAATGTGTATAAATACTTTCAATGAAATTTTTTGTTACTACTCTTAGAAGGCGTATTAACTCTAATTAAAGTAATGCAATATTTTGTTCATATAAAAATCAATTACAGTAATTTGTATTTTATATATACATACTAATAAAACCCCGTGAAAAATCACAGGCGGATTAATTAGATACACATCATAAATACAACATTTATACAAAATACTATTTTAAACAACACACTTTATCTAGGCCTACCTAACTATGCAGACGGGGATTTTTAACTCGGTAAATGTGTACAATTATAAGGACTATAAAACTGTAGGAATATTTGTTAAGATTTTTTGTATACGTATATTATTATAAATATTTAAGAAAGATAAAAATATTATCTTTTAATTACCTTTTATTTCACATGGATAGATCAAATGATTTGGAAGTTATTAATATTATAGGCTATATTATTGATTGAAGTTGTAAACATAACCCCAAAGTATAATCTACGCTATGTTTTGTTTGCGTATTACAGATGATGGGTGAAATCAGCTGTTATAATATTGAGTTAAACGAACAAGTATTTCTTCTTTAAATTTGTATAAACGAATTTTTGTATGATAAAACATTGTATTTCTATACAGTTTATAACCTCAAAGCAAATATTATAACGTATAATTATAACATACATTAGTTCTATAACACATATTTAAAAAAAAATCAACTTCACAAGAAATTATAACGATTGAAGTTGTAAATATAACTCAAACTATAATATACACTGGGTTTACAGATGATAGGTTAAATCAGCTGTTATATTATTAAATGTGACTCCACGTACGTACGCTCGTACGTACTCCCGCTTTTATAGAAGTTGATTTATTAACGTCCTATTAAAGTACTTAAAATAGGAAAGCATGCATTTCATATTATATGTTATGCTTAGCTTTCTTTTTTTTAATGACCTGTGTATTTCTCTAAACCTAAATTATGTTCTGATAACACAATATTCATGTACAATGGAACCTAGTTCTCCATGAATTGTAAATATATTATTCTTTGTTTTAAGTTATCTACCTACACAAATATTTGTTGTTTGTAAAGCCAACATTCAATAAATTAAATCGTACAAATTCCAAACACAGGTGGAGTTCCAGATACTACAAATATAAATATAAACCGTTAAAACTTTAAAGACTTGAATTCCTGAAATATATACATTTAGAATTTATAAAATATTTATAAGACAATTAAACTAGCTTCTATATTAGATGTGTAAAAACTAATTTCCTTAATGAAATTTTACAAACTTTACTATCAGAATAATACATTACATGTATTACAAAAAATAAAAATATATAATAAATATAGTAAAACTTGAAAGTAGACAAAATTTATATACAGCTCTAACAGAACCCGGAAGCTTCACGTAATAGAAATATATCCAAGAAAACATTGTGTTTAAATAATTAATTAATTATGTACTTGTATAGAGTTTATAATTACAACTATTTAACGCAAAGGTTCTTTAAATCCCATCTTTTATGTCTCTTTGAATCATAAAAAAACTTTTGTTCACTCTATAAAAACATTTTGTTTCTACTGATACTTATTTTGTCCAATTCCAAAACCAACTTGATTCTTATTTTATTTTATACTAACATATCACATGATTTATTAATCGTATACAATGACAAAGTTAATCATCGAATTTAAATTTGTAACACTTATTAAAACTACTGTAAATCTGTATAAATTTATTTCAACTAAGCCTATAGTGAAATAAAGTTAATCAAATTAATATTAATGTAATTATTTAATAGCATATGCTTGTATTTACAAAATAAAATGTTAAATTTATATGATTTCTTTGTAATTTATTATTATTAATTGAAATAATTTTAATGGTATTTAAAAATATATTTTGCATTTGTTCTAACCGATTGTGTCAAATTGAACTTATTTTAAAATAGGCAACTAATAATTAAATTAGTATTGAGTTTATGCGGCTGAGATAAATTAAAGATACACACTTTAAATTTATTTGACTTGTATTTATTTTTTTAACCATGTTAAGCGATTAAATAAATCTGATCTTAATTGTCTCAAAGCAAGTTTAATTAAGAGAACAGATTTGTATTCCTACAATTTTACTTTTAAAATGTAACACATTTTTGTAACAAATTGATTTAAATTATTTTTGCTAATTTTTACGTGCAGCAAATGTATTACAATTTAAATTACATCAAAACAAACTTGAGCAATTGTTAAAAAACATTATTGTAAATGCCTGAGTTTAAAAGTAGCCAATATGTTCATTAACGTATGCCCAAACCGCGGCAAATTACAAATAACTGCAATACTTTTATTACAAAATCTCCAAGAAATTCTAACAAAACTGTAATATACAGTCAAAAAGCAGAAAGATAAAATCGAATTTTACAAATAAATGAATTAAACAGAGACATTATTTATATAAAGATCTAAATCTGTTCTTTATAAAAATGGGCGTTTCGAAAATAGTATTTTTTTCTTTTCTTACTGTCTCTCTGAAGACTTGTAATGGCGGGTGTTAGGGTAAGACATCTGCAATTAGAAACCAATTACATACAATTGTTTAGTTGTTAAAGATGCATACTGTTGGGTATTTTATTTAATAAGTCAGGTAAATAAAAGAATAAGTATACAATTTTATAATTTTAGTATTATTTGGCAATTGTACAAACGTGTATTTGCTTTAAAAGTTCTTTTAACGATTATTTTGGTTGAACTTTTCCATAATTTGTATTATACTTAATGCAATTGGAAATTAAAACAATCTACGACATCTTAGTTTATAGTGCATTATTTCTAACAAGTAAAGTAACCAAAATATTGTATCGTCTTCCACATTTAGAAAATATCGTTTAACGTATTAAACATTTCCAGTAAATATACGCAAGTCAATAATTCATTGTATTCTTAACTTTAAATTATATATCTGTTATATCGGCTTGGATAACAGATAACGTTTAAAGATTATAACTATTTATTCACATCAAGAACTAGTGAATAACATTGTCGATAATTCTAATAATAAACCAACCGTAAAAGATGTAGTGACATTGGATTAGGTAGTTGTGTTTAAATCATTTACTCCAAATTAATTTATTTCTCCTAGTGTTAAAATATATTTAACTTCCGAACCTTTAGCAGTACCAACATTAAAAACAGTGTTCCTATATGACACGTAGCAACAAAAACTTATGTTTCACAAGTAACAATTTAAAAAAAAGATTATTTGGAGAAAAACTTCATATGCTTAGAAGAGACTACGTTATATAAATTACTTAAATGTGTTGTATAGTTTTATAAGTAAAGAGACTCAACTCAGTACTATGTGTAATTGCATATATTTATATCAACCGATCAAAATCTCATTGTTGATAATCACCATTATTGATATATGTAAAGAAAGTTAAAAAGAATAGATTTAATTGAAATCCTGTTTAGTTTCTAGTTAAACCATAAATTAATATTGCTCGCGTTTTCTTTAATACAATCATAAACGTAATGTTTAATAAATTGTATAGCCATTCATTATAAAGTTTTATTAAACTCTCTTTAGACACTTTTTCCACATTACTCTTATAAAATTGACTATACATTTTTGCTTAGTAATTATAAATTGATTTATACAGAAGAACGTTTCTATAATTTGCAATATTATTGAACAAGTTTTCTTATACATATTTTGCTAAACTGGTTTCTATATAATGTTATTATAATATATGTCTTTTCAACCATACAGAAAATATAACTGAGTCATTTTAATGGTTATATTTGCAATACCAATTTTAACACAAAATACCAATGTTATAATGTTATCTTTCTTTGAAGATTGAAAAAGTATGAAAATAGATTACATTTACTAAGAAGTTAAATTGTAACTTTGAGGTCATTGTATGCTTATATTTGTATTATATTTCTGATTCTACTATAGTATAATACAATTATGAAATGGTTATTACCGAGAGAATATATTCCATATAATAGTTATACTATATAATATCAGCAACTATTGTGATGTAAACTTTTGTTTTATAATATGTAAAATTATTAGCACTAAAACGTCAATAGCGCATACAAAGAATTGTTCGATAATAATTTATTTGAAGTATTAAATACACTATAACAGTAAATACAAAATTTATTGTAACACTGTACCAGCAGGGGTTCGTAAAATGCATGTGGTAAAATTATGAGGTCAATAAGAACAGTTACCAAAGCTTTAAATAATCCAATGTGGGATAGCAGTTTATTAAACTGCTTCATTTATGGTTTTACGATAAAATGGATTTCATAAATGCAAACAAATATCCTCTATGGTATATATATATATGGTGTTTCAGAACTCCCTATCAATATTGTAAGGCATTGTTTCTGGGCCAAAATAAAATCTAAATATTATACTGAAATGGTCTGAAAGACTGCAGTTACACAGGCGCTATTTTATTTTTTATATTTTATTTCAAATATTACTTTTGTTCAAAAACTATTAAACTTATAACTTCAAAATTGTAGGTAAAATTTTATGACGGTTGCGTTGTTGTAGAGGATATTAGCCACGTACCTCGCGAAACAGCAACCTGCTACCAACAGACGTGCAATATATAAATTACCATAAAGAGATAAATCTTTTGTAAATTTTCAAAAATTAGGTACCGTTAGATTTGTAATATAAAAATGTATAAATATAAAATGTTGCTACAATTGGTAATTTTGAAGTTATTCATGTAGCAAGATTTTAAATGGCAGCCATGTTCGTTTTGGAGAAAATATAGATTTTTAGGTTTTCCTAATTGTTATAAAACTATATACAACTTTCAAAATTGTACGTTTAATAGTTTTTAATACACTACACATTGTTGAATTTTTATTTTTTTTTATTCAATGAGCTACGAGCAGACATTTTAGTGTAACTTTATTAAGATAATATATGGTTCCATATGTGTTGTTGTTTTCAGTGTGTCATATATAAGCAGATAATAATCTAAACTTTACTATTAGCAATCCCATGAATTCAGTTGTTGTGCTTAATGAGGATAAAATTGGCGGGCACTCTTCAAACATGATGTAACGGCGCACACAGCCTTTGTCAGATAGGCATGTTTCCTAAATATTTGTGGCTTTAGTGTGCACAGAATAATATGTGCACCAGAACATGCTGCATGCTCTGTTTTAACTTAAAAACAACCAACCTTCTAAATCACTTTTATATGTTAATGAAATTACTGCAATAGTCCTTCAGAGTATCCTCAAAAACAAGCAGAAAAGTCTCCAGGCATGCGTAGATGTGAATGAAATGTATTTAGTTAATATTGTTTAGCCTAATTAGTTTTTTCATACGTTTGGTCTACAATCTAAATGATATTGATATATGGCTTGGTAATTCTATGACTATGTCAGTAAATTAGGGAATTATATTTATTTATTTACCTCGTTAATATTACAGTCATTTAAAAAGGCTTAGTTGTGTAAATTTATTATTTATAGCAAATTTATTTTATAACACATTGTCAAGCAAAATGTGAACTTTTGTATCTTACCCAAAATTTGCGATGCGGCGGTCGAAAATTATTTACATAATGAATCTTTTGTTTCATGACATTGTTCAATTTTATTTTATATTAAATCTGATCTTGTAATCCTGAAATATTAAGAAATTTACATATTTCTTTATTTCATTTGCGAATGCTATTAAAACTTCTAAATAATTTGCTTGTTTCTTAGATTGAGATAAAAGATCAGATGTAACTAACCAACCCCAACTGCCACGTATAACATACATGCCGCATGATAGTTTTATTGCTTTTCATGACTTAATAAATTATAAAAGTCTAAATTTATTGCATGTCTTTTAATCATGCAATGCACACTGATTGGTGTAATAATAAAAGTTAAAAGTGTGTATTAGTCCTATCGGTTGTTGAAAACAATCGGGTTAATCAAACATAGCTGCTGCGCGTTAATCAAACTTATTTTACTTGTGGGTATTTATGTTGATGGACTATTAGAATAGTTTAAGTTTGGTAAAGGACTCATTAAAGGTTTTTTTAATAGCAACTTTAATTAATTGCACAAAGTTTGATAAGTATTATAATTAACTGCGAACCTATTTGTTAGATAAACAGGTTAACATGAACAAACTATTATTATTTGCTATAATCTGTAAAAGTTTAGATCTAGTCTATAAAGTTATACTTGCATCTGTTCAAAAATTATACATTTTAAAAAACAATATCTATAAGAATTTATATCACCAACTAAATAACTTTGTTGGTGATTTAAA
This sequence comes from Philaenus spumarius, assembly GCA_018207615.1. Taxonomy (NCBI): domain Eukaryota; kingdom Metazoa; phylum Arthropoda; class Insecta; order Hemiptera; family Aphrophoridae; genus Philaenus; species Philaenus spumarius. The sequence continues at coordinate 257,822 of JAGFPH010000788.1, forward strand.
AACACACAATTACAAAACTTGAAAGAGACTTTGACGACAGCTATTATTAGTTTTGTACAAAATAGTATACAGTTATAATGCCCTCGTGTCAAAGCTGAAATAAAACCTGTATATTGCAAGAAAACCTGTTTCACAGTAATATCCTGACTCTTAGTTAGTTTCAAAGTTGATAATTATAATATGTCACATAACCAGTATTTACGGGAAATAATATGGAATAGGTTTCTAGGCGAACTACTAAAAAATACAAGTCTTTAACCAACTATACAATGTCATTTGTGGTCAGTAAATCGTTTTTACTTTGCTGCCCTTAGCTACAGTTCCACTCTGTTTTCTGTTTGTTCACTTATTTACGTTAAAAATTTATTTTTATAAATAAAAATCAACCTTTTGTGTAAAATGTTTTATTTTCTCAAAACATGTGGTTCCTTGTAATTATAACAAAATGTTTACATAATATATTGTTGAATTAGTTAGAAAAAGTACATTTTACAATCTAAATATATTATTATCTTAATATTATTACCGCTACCACTAGTAAAATCTTGAATTTTTCACCAATTATTTATAAATAGATTTTTACATTAATTTAGACATAGACTAACGAAAATTGTGGGCGAATCAAAATTTATAAATACTTCAGGCTTAAAATTCCAAGTATTTCTGAATTTACAAATAGTTTTCTATAAAGGAATTTAATTTCTTGAACACAAATAAATATATGTAAATCAAAATCCTTTACTTTAAAAATATTAACAAATTTGTATATCCAAAATAAAACTGAATAAAGTGTACACGGAAATTAGGAAGTGTTTACGGTATTTTATTTTTTTATTATAGTAAAATAATATAGTCTGTTATTTATATTTTAATCATAAAATCAGAAATACATTTTTATTTGACATAATATTGAACTTAGTATCCTTGAGAAGTAAAGCAATGAATGTAATTTCGTTCTCTTTAAGTAAGCGAAATTAAACTATTTACATTACAAATTAAAACCCAAGTTTGTTCCATTTAAGTATAAGTGCAATAAGAATTATTCCGTAGATGGTAAATACTACAAGTTGCAAAGTTTTCTCTGCTCTGTATTATGCAAAATATGTAATATTTTTATCACAAGGAGTTTAAATTAGATTGAATGCACTGAACTTTCTGAGAAACCTAAAATAAAAGTTTGTATTCAACACAATGGAGCTCTAGAAAAGTTTTCAATAAAACATGATAAAATTGCAATTCAACTTACGATAATATGGTTTTAAGAAATTTAAACTTACGATTACTCAGATACACTTAACGTCCATAACTACAAGGAAGAAATAAAATGAGTAAACGATGTACTTTTCTTCATTAAATACAAAAGTATAATAATTATTATTTCACCAAAAATAATGATAATCTTCCTAAACCATTACATTTGTAATTTTTACTTTCTCCACCCTATACGTAGTATATGGAGAAAGTATTGTTTTCTTAAAAATTTTCGAATTTGAATTTTGAGTGGAATTATCTATTTTGGTGCTCCCTGAACCCCAAACAAATTTTGAGTGGATTTATCTGTGTTGGAGCTCCCTGAACCCAAAAATATTTTTAGTGGAATTATTTGTTTTGGTTTTTTAAAAAAAAGTGGTTTTTTGGTGATGTCTGTCCGTGTGTCCGTGAGTCTGTGTGTCTGTAAGGATGTGTGCAGAGCTGGAGACCAAACCAACGGTCCGATTTTGATGAAATTTGGTATGTCTGTGTAGTTCTGTAATATCTCCAAGCTTTTTTTATTTTTTTCTAATTTTTTATTTTAAAGGGTTTTACCCCCCAAAAATGATTAAAAGCCGAGAAAAATAAAAACTTCTCAAAAACGGCTATAACGATTTTGATAAAATTTGCCTTATTTGTAGCCCTACCATATGCAAAAACCGCATCTTTCTAAAAATTCTCGTTTAGGTAATAATAATAATAATAACAGATTTTTGGGTGTTTTGGCCAAAAAGGGGGTTGTTTTTCAAAATTTGTCAAAACTTTTTTTCTTGCATCTATACAGGCATAATTGACATGTTTGGTGCAAATTTGTTCAAAATCGATCAAATAGTTTAAATAATAATAATATAATATGGATGTGTGTTACATGCATCTAATATTTTCCATTTTATGTCATACTTTTGCAATTCTAAATAACCACCTCCTATGCTACTCTTGGGAAAGTACAAAGTTTCAACTGGGAGAAAGTATGTGGCAGTTATCTGGTACCGTTTCTTTTATGATAATTATTGTTTGAGTAATTAATATATAATGTATAATTATTATGTATATTTGTATATATGTGTGTTATGTACATATAAGAGTTTTTTTAAATTTTTTAATTTGTATACACGAGGACAAGATAAGTTATTATTTTACTTTTTTAATTTAAAACTGAATGTAATATTTTATTAAAGTTTATAATCTGTGTTTCGTCATTCAGTAATTATCCATTAACATGTATGTGTTTATGTATAATGAAAAGAAACAATAAATTATAATTTCCCTAAAAAAAGCAAGGGTCAAATAAATGAAATTAAAAAATATTTACCTAATGTGGGGCCATAAAAATATTATGAAGATCAGAGTCTCGGTGGTTCTTTATTATGATCAATGATGATAGTGTAATAAATTAACGAAATTGGTAAAAATTGTCAAAACTTGTTATACTTGTGGTTTTGTAATTAGTGTAATTAACTGAGAGTTAAAGATAAGATACTATGTACTTTGATTTATCCTAAAATTCTATCTATTTTTATGGATATATTTTCTAAACTAAATGCTCTAATGAATTGAAAATCGAATCACAACTAACTGCTTTTGACAAAGATTAAAGAAATAACGGGAGCAAGAATACTTAATGTAAGAAAGTTTCAGCTATTTTAAGCTATTCAACAAATCAATTTTACTTTGTGGAAAGTCTACAAGTTTAGAAACAAAATGTTCGATCAATATTTCAAGAAATTAATAAAACATTTCAAATTGTTAAAAGACACGTATATATAATTCAAACTTTTTCCTAAACTAACTTTGTTTTGCTCACATAACCTTCTCATAACGTGTACGCCTTTGAAAATATTTTACATACTTGTCAGAAATATATTCAAACTGTATATATATATATACTGTTTTTATTAAGTGAATACATGAATTGCTATACCGTTTAATTTGGCAAAGTTCTAATAACAAGCTAAGGAGTACAGTTTTAAATGTACGAAATATTTATTTTTCATATATTTCAGAATTTCATTGTAGGTGTAGTTGATGTTAGTGTACTTCATGTTGTAAATAAAAGCGACTGAACCTTTACTACCATGAAACTACACTTTAGAGATTTATTTACTTTTTGTTGCATCAGTAAAGTGTTTAGTTTCTTATTTTACTAGGCTTGTGTTGTTACATTCCAAAACTAACCAAAATGAATTAACAATAACTATCAACTACCTAAATGTTTAATGTTTTATTTCTCTCGTATTACATTTCATCAACGGTCCTAGTTTGCAATTTTAAAATCAGATGTTAAGTAGATTCAGAATATTCAAAACTTTATGTTTCCATTGCTACTAGCATCTGCACTAATACCGAACTGATTATTTGAATTATAAAGTAAATATTACCATTTCTCTCATATCTGTAGTATATATTTATCCAACCAAATTAAAACTGATAAGTAAACCATCTAAGACCTCCGATAAGTAAATTTAAGATATTTCATACCGAGTACCATTTTGTTTTATTCATCAAAACCATTTAATATTGTAGATTGAAATATTCCATAACAACATAATTCAAAGCTATAGATGTTTCAAAATAGCGACCTTTTCTATTTTTTGGAACCTATTACAATACAGATAAACTCTGAGGATAGACGTCTTACTTGTATTATTACATTTATTGTATTCACATCACGTAAGCGTAAAATTTGGAACGAATAAAACTTAGGTGATTGCGTAGTCTAGACAAACACAAGACTACGTGATACACACATTTTCTACTTTCCACCTTATTGTCACTCAATTTAATTTTCCGAACCGCTAACTTAGAGAATGTTTGACAAGACGTTACAATCAACTTAGAGTCTAGATTTATATATAACACAATTATCTGAACACTTACACTTGCACAGTTTTTGCACTCGCAACTCAACATATTTCTTTATAGACATTTTGTTAAATAATAATCAAAAACTCATTTTCACTAGAACAAGAAGTACTATGTACTAATCAAATTATTCGTATCTTTCTTAAACTCTTTAAAAGTAACAAAAATAAATAAATATATATATATATGTCATGTTATAAAATTTTCTCGTACATTAAACAAAACGAATAAGTCTATTCAAATTACTTAAGAAAATTTCATCGAAAGCTGTTGCAAATTACAGTCTAAATGAAAAGAGCTGTTCAATAACAATAGACCTACATATAAAACCGATGGAATGGATTGTTAAATTTTATTTGATCCAAATTTCTGAAAGCTAATTACTAACACATATTACACATAGATAAATGCAGGCATCGAATTGTGTAAATTTAAATACTGACAGAACTAACTTTATTGTTTTTATTATTATTTGAAATTAAAATGTGTATAATTAAAAAGAATTTTTTTCTAATTTTTCTCCTAATTTATTAATAATTACATTACACTATTAAAAATATGTACAATATGTTCATTTAACTATGTCTACTTTTGCATATTATATTACATTGAAAAATTTAAGAAACTAAAGCACGAATCCATATATTCGTTGTTGTTATATTTTACAAAAATATTTTTAAACTAATTTTTATTGCTACAACAATGACCATGAATAAAATTAATCATTGGTTTTAAATAAGATAATATAATTTTCAGTCGTAATATGTAGTTATCATATTTAGAAAAAACGTAATTTTTTTGTTGCTTAAATATAGGTCTTATTTCTCTTTAACGTCAGCCTCCACTTCTTTAAACAAAAGTTTTATCTATGTCATATTTTTTTCTTATTCCGAAGGCTGTATTCTTTATCCATCACGTTGAGTTTTTTTTCTTTCTTTTTTTTTTGCAGAACCTTTTTCTTTTATATTTTCACTTCCAGAGTCTATGATTGCAAATCTCTACTTGAAACTAGAACACCCTAAGACAGGATAATGAAAACATTTAAACAATATCTACGAAACATATTTCAAAAATACATAACATTTAAATTAGTTACTGATTATTCACCAAATTAAATTTAAACATTAAAATAAGGGACGCTACTTTAGTTGATTGTAACTATACATTAACAAATAAATCTTTTAAAGTAGGAGTTTAAATTGAGTACAGTTTATTCAAAAAATACGTATTTGTCTTATATTTAAGAATTATAATTTCTGAACAGTGGTCTAATAAAAAAGAATAAATTGTAAGAATTAATTAAATGAATTCTTGCCAGTAGAGTAGGGAATTATGGTATTATAAAATAAACAATACCATAAAACCTTGTGAATTATTTTAATTCTTAAATAATTAGATTACAACAAGGTGTTACTAGTAATTAACAGGGATTAGAATTTATTAATTTAAATAAGAACATTATAGACATTAGCAAAATGTTTTATAAAGTTCTAGTACCCTTAATAGCACAAGGTTCTGTTTTATAAGTTATATGTTGACATAACACAGATTCATGTTGCTTTAGTAATTAATCATTTGTAAGGAACATTACGAAGAACAATTAAACCTTAACTAATTTAGAATGTCATGCTACAATTAGTTGACTTCCTTAGCTTAGTGCAAGACATATGAGACCTTGTTCAACAAATTAATTACCTGCACTGAACTAGCATTTATCAGGATGTTGGAGACAAGATAAGTTCCCTACTGACCAAGACATAATCTTTGAATAGCAACTTGAATAAATCGTTTTCTACAGTAACCTGTGAAAGGGAATAATTAAATCTGTATAAACTGGTGTTGCACAAATATATCCGCCTTTATATATTTAAAGTTTAATCAATACAATCATACTATTCAATTTGTTCAAATAAATACTACAAACATGTGTCATCAATAATCAGAAGTATCTAAAGTTTACTCATGTATCTATTACTTTTCTTATTTCCTAATAAATCTACTTTCACAATTGCGGAGGACATATTTAAAAACTTTTACACAAAAACATCTTCAATAAAAGTCTTTTTCAACTATAGAAATACAAATATTTTTTAACAAAACAAGTCCACCTATAAATAATGCCATAACACAAACAACTATTCTTTGTATATTGACAGTTTTTAAAATTAATGGATCTGTTTCACTACAATATTTATAAGTTCAACACTTCATTTCCCTTTTAAACATGGGTGATTAATTAGGACTTGAATATGTAGATTGTAAATAATTAATTACTGTAACATAGTATACAACAAAAACTAATTACAGGATAGAGTTTAGACACATGTCAATATGACCATTAATTCTAAACTGAATTTGTAGTTGCTTTTAATCTAAAGATTGTGGTTTCTTACTTTTTTCGTAATTAAATAAATTATAACTTATGAAACGCCGCATTAAAAAAAAAACTTACTATGTTGTACTTACAATGTTGGACCATACGTGGTAGTTGTAGTAGTTAACTAGATATACAGATTTAAAACTCTTACACAAACAAACTTGATGTAATGTAAGAAATCCAAAACTAATGTCCATCACTTTTAATTAAAAGTATAATGTTATTTTAAGAGCATAACTAATTTGTAAAATATTCTTGGTTGTTGTTCGAGTGATTTACTATTTCATTTCCAAGTTATAAAAAAAAAGATTTTGCTTATACAGCATTATTTAATTAAATAATAAAACCCCATCTTGAAGTAACCTGTCTTAAAGAATTTTCTCAGACAAATTACATTCCAGACAACACAAAAGCTTGACTGATAGTGTGCATTAGTTGCATTAGAACCAGACAGTGCGATTGCAGATATTTCTTGTAAAAAGCCTTTTCTTTGTAGTTGAATGTAATTTTCCTACAAACATTTATGCTCCTCTTATGTACTTATGTAATAAAACGTTATAAATTTTAATATTAAAGTAATATTAATAGTCATTTATATAAACAATTTTGTTTTGTATTTACCTTGTTAAAATTCTACAAATATCTTGTATTGCTAGTTTGGATTTGTGAACATTTTTAATTGTATGTGCGTTACAAAATTAGTTACTGAATATAAGATATGTTTGTGATTTAAGTTTTTTTTTATTTACACGACTTTAAGGGTTAAATTGTTTCTATAAAAAAAATATGTTTTTATAAATGATATTATTTATAAATATGATTTTTTTTTTTTATTCTGCTTACACCCTTCCTCAGCATGGGTTTTAATTTAATTTAATTACAATAATTTATGTATTTCAATGTGTTAACGACCTCATTAGAGCGATATTCTGAAGATAGAACTAGTTCCAAAACGCGTCAGTCACCAATATAATATGTAAAGTAAGTAAACTACTTATACAGGGTGTATCAGAGTGGGTGGCCGGCTTGTATAGCATTGAAACGGGAATACTTAGACATTTAGCCGTTCTTATTGTAATTTAATCTTAATGTTTTAGTTACTAAGCTAAACAAGGATGGTTATATGTATTATATATTTTTTTGTTTTTTTTATTTTTGGTTTAGTTGTCATTCTGTGACTTGTATTTGTAAAAAATGTGTGGAATAAAAAAATCTTGAAATCTTGAATCTTGAATTTAGTTTAAACTGATAATCCCCTATTTCGACCCCAAGGAATTTAGGTATTTTTGGGGGTGGGGGTTGGTTTTTTGGAAATTTTCAAATATAAAGGTAGTACCTCATTTTAAAGGTCTAAACAAATTTAAATATTAAAAATGTTGATAATTTTAAGGGCTTCAATTTGATGTGTAAGATGAGCCACATTGAAATTTGAAAATTTTGAGATATTGACTTTTTAAACTTCTAAAAGTTGTAAATTTGAAACCTGCTAAAAATGTGAGAAAACCTACCAAAATTAGGTATTGTTTGAAAGGTCACATCTTTGTCAATGTGCTTTAAAAATTTTAACTGTTTAAAAAAATCTTTATGTCAGATGTAAAAAGATATGTAAACTTAAGTTTTTATGATGTTTCGGGCCACCCTGTATTGACGGTGCAAGATAAATGAAAAAAAAAATAATGATACCCTTTTGGGGCATTTTAGAGAGTTGAAAATATTTTTCCTGAATTCCTTGGGGTCGAAATAGGAGGTTATCAGTTCAAACTAAATGTCTAAGTATACTCGTTTTAATGCTATACAAGCCGGCCACCCGCTCTGATACACCCGTATTTAAAAAAAAGTCACATAGATCGGTTTTTTAAAAGTTACTGCAGCTAGATTTTAGTACATACATGTACACCAACGTCAAAGAACAATGTACTCTCTGACGTACACTTTCCAATTAGTAGCAATACAGTTTTTTCATCCCTGCACTCAATCTGTGGAATCCAATAATTTAAAGTAGTAATTATTATAAACCGTGTACAAATTTAATCTGTATCACTACAGAATCATACAAATTAGATTTAGTTGTTTAAATCAAAACGACTTATCTTTGTGTAGCTTGTGTTACACACTTCTATTTTTATTTCTCAATGTCCTCCTATTAGAGTAAGATGTTACGTGAATTAACTCACACACACAGTATACATTTTTCTACTTTAAAATATAATTTCAACTCTTCAATAAAATCACTGCTTTAACATATAATTATTTTGTTTAGAGAATTAATAATTAACTATGTAATTTTGTGCTTTACATTTGCATTGAATGTATAAAGTCAAAGAAATATGATATAAGAATTAGAGCTGCTGCATCTTGAACTGGATTATAATAACCTCAGTACCAAAGCGTGCAGAATTTATATGTGTGTGTACTTAATTACTCGACTAATGAAAAAGACATACGGTAGGAACTAATTTCAACCCGTGAAAGACTACTGTGAACATTAATTAGAATACCAACTATGTTTGGTAAAAACGTTAATAGGGCTGACTAGTTATTTCAAAAATAAAAGTAAATCTTTAAAAATACTTCTACATGTGAAAAAATATTTAAAATATATTTTATAAACATTTTACTTTAAACCCATTGGCGGTAAGTCAAACAATATTTTATTATTTACGCAATACGTATTTAAGGTTTATTTTAATGATTTGGTAAATACGTTTTGCAAATTATGTTTAGAAACATACATTAACTGCAGAAATGTTTTTACGGGTAGAATTTTGAAATACTTTCTTTAAATAGGACACACATAGATTAAGATTTAGACTGAGTTTGAATCTTTAAGATTACTGTACGTAAAAACAGAAAGTGTCTTTAAAACTATGTTTAAAATGTTTTTACATTTACAGAGATTACAAATAGATATTCAATCAAAACTGATAAATTCCCTTAGCTTAGAGATAACCATGGTTTAACAATTAATAAACGGCTGTTTAGTAGTCCTTAAAAGACTGTATCGCGTAAACAATTTTAATCAAGTCTACGTTTATTATACTAAGTCAACAATAAACGGTACCAGGAACTGGCACATACTTTCTCACAAACATATTTAAATTATTAAACGTCACGGTGACTTGTAGGGTGGGGTAGGAGAGGTGATTTTTTATTAAAGTTGTTTTCCTATAAAAATCCATAAAATAATGGAAAAACCAACTTTTCTCAAAAACGGCTCAAACGATTTTGATTAAAATTTTACAGTTTATAGTGCTATAGGTCCCTAATAAACTCTAAAATTTTAATCAAAATCGTTATAGCCGTTTTTGAGAAAAATTTATTTTTCCATTATTTTAAGGGTTTTTATGGGAAAATTACCCTTAAAAATACAAATTTGACAAAAATGAAAAAAACGCCTGGAGATACCGTGGATTAGTACCTCCATACCAAATTTCATCAAAATCGGACTACTGGTTTAGGCTCTAGGTTTGATAACATTTTTTGGGTTCAGGGAGCACCAACACAGATAATTGCACTAAACCATTTTTTGGGGTTCTGGGAGCACCAAAACAGATAATTCAACTGAAAACTCAAACTCGAAAATTATGACGAAAACAATACTTTCTCCATATACTATGGTATAGGGGGAGAAAGTAAAAATCTATACTGTAAGGTTTGGGGTAAACAACTTACCCCAAACACTTTAAAATAAAATAAATTAAAAACAATTCAACACAATAGAAGAAGTAGATCGAAATAAATTAAAATTTTAAGAACAAACGAAACTCTGATCGTAAGCAAAGAGGAAGTCAGACAGGAAACCGGGTGTCTGGTTTCTAAAATTAGAACGAACTGTGGAACCTGTCGATGATGCATCCACAAATTAATACAGGCATAAAAAAACCGCAAAATACGGGCAAATTGAGCAGCCAATCAAAGGGTCTAAATTCAAAAATTAACCAATCACATAAGAAGTAATACCCACTTCCAAAAAGAGAGGTGGGAGAGGAAGAAAATTAATGCAAGAGTCTTGGTGGGCATTTGAAAGGAACAACATCGTGTTAAAAAGAGTTTGGATAAATTCAACGCCATTTTAAAAATTAAACATAAAATTAAAGCAGTAGAAAAAAGGTGATTGTGAAGCCGAGAGTTCGAAAGTGTATTCAGTGTGTGGGAGTAAAAGAAATTAATAAATTTATGTAAAGTGTTTCGTGTGGGAGTAAA
>JAGFPH010000788.1:268524-280221 GCA_018207615.1 Philaenus spumarius
ACAAAATAATCTTACATGATAGAGTCGCCCATTTACAAAGTCTAACAATACTTACTATAACATTAGTGTGTTCAGAATATATAGCTTCAGCTTTATGAAAAGTTGAGTTTCTAAATATTGTAACATTTTTAATTCTGATTTATTCTTTAAATGTATAATTACAATGTAGCCTAACAATAATAGTTCTTAGAACCTAGGTTCCGTAAAAAGTACTATATGTATTCACTGTGACTGATTAAATATAAAAATAGATTTATTGTTTGTTAATTTTGCAAGAAACACTTGACTATATAAACAAATGTAAGACTTATATGGTTGTGAGCGCAAGGCAAATTGATTGAGGAAAATATCTCAATTTTTACTTTCTCCACCCTATACGTAGTATATGGAGAAAGTATTGTTTTCGTAAAAATGTTCGAATTTGAATTTTCAGTTGAATTATCTGTTTTGGTGCTCCCAGAACCCCAAAAAATGGTTTAGTGCAATTATCTGTGTTGGTGCTCCCTGAACCCAAAAATATTTTTAGTGGAATTTTTTGTTTTGGTGCTCCCTGAAACCAAAAAAGTGTTTTTAGAGTGGTGTCTGTCTGTCAGTCTGCCAGTATGTATACACGACCAGAGAGGACACTATTGGTCCGATTTTCATGAAATTTGGTATGTAGGTACTAAACCCTAATATCTCCAGGCATTTTTTTCATTTTTTGAATTTTTAATTTTTAAGGGTAATTTACCCCTAAAAACCCATAAAAAACGACAAAAATGCAAATTTCTCAGAGACGGCTCTAAAGATTTTGATCAAATTTTCAGTATTTATAGTGCTTAAGATGCCAAACAAAATGACACCACCCGCTTTTATCAAAACTTCGGCGTTTTATAATTATGGGGAAATGTTTAAAAATAAACAAGTTTATGTTGTCAATCTAGCATCGCGGCGGCGGCCGCACGGGGTAGCACCATGGTAGCGATCACGGCCAGTAATTCAAAGGTCGCGCGATCGAATCCCACCTAGGACAATAATTTTTTTATACGATTGACGTAGGTAGAATATTATTTTTTGTTTTGTTCTAAAAAGTAATAAATAAAGTGATTGAAAACAATATTATTTTGACTACAGTAAGTTGGGAGAAAGTTTGTGTCAGTTAACTGATACCGTTTATTGCTTATGTGTAAACTGAACCTGTTTACTAGTTTGCGAAAATTAAAAGTAATGCTGTAAAGTGTGACAACCAAATGCAGTATTAGATTGCATGTACAGTTTCAGATAGCTTTAGTTGTAATTATTATTTGGCACCTTATTGTGTACGATGTACAATCTGCAATCCTGAAATAATGCAATTTCTCCTGCCATAAACCCATTTATAAATAATAACTTCTTAAACGACAGTAAATAATAGTATTACGTTATTACAATTTGTACATTTCATTTCTACAGCGGCACGTATATCAAAGAGTGACAGTGATGCTTCCGAGCTACAGAAAAAGATGAAACTAAATAGGAAAATAGCCAAAAGAAGACTGGAAGAGCACCTGGATGCCCAAGATGTCAAAGCAGGCCACTCATATGCAGCTGGAATGTACTAGGATACTTGTAAGTTACAAATTATGGATGTTCATACTTTAATCTTGTTTTCCTGAAAGTTTACCTTTTTTATGCTAGATGTACCTTTTCTCAAAAACTACTGAAGATATTGGCTTGAAATTTTTATTTCTAACTTATTATAGGTACCTACATACTTTAACAAAGCCATTTTGTATATTTGAAAAATGACTTTAAAAAATGTTAGTATAAAAAAATTATATCTTTTTGGTAATAAATTTTAAAAAAAATTTGAGGTACTAAATGTTCGTATTTAAAAAAAAAGGTTGTGTTAAATTATTCAAAACCCCTTAAAAACAAACAAAAAATTTCAGTAAGATATATTTTGTGGTTCCTGAGAAAAGGTACATTGAAAACTGCCAATTTAACATTAGCCGGATAGGTGGTACCGAACCCCCTTGAACACTTTTAAGTCTATTGAACTATAATTATGAATGGTTATGATGTACAATACAGCACTCTGAAGAATTTTTGGGAAAAAACAATACTAAGTTCTGTCACGTGTTTTTATAAAATTGTTTTATATTAAGATATCTATAGAGCATCCGAAACCTGTTTTTGCGTTTTCCTAATAAATGTGTTTGCCTACAGAATAATCAAGCTTACTAACTAACACAAAATTATCGGTATATATTAAAATAAAAACAAGCAAACAAACAAAAAAACAACAATAACTATGTATCTGCTTTCAAATGTCAACAAATAATACAGCCTACGTTATTTGTCTTTAAGATTCATACTTAAAAATATATTGTGGGAGGGGTAGAGGTAAGGATTTTTCACAGGGGAGGAAGACATTACTTATGGATAATGAAAAGTTATAAAGAAAATCTGTGAACTCGGCATGTGTAAACAAATGACATACGAAAAGTACTTATGAATTTATCACTTTAGAAACAACTGTTTGATAAATGAGATTCAAACTTAAACTAAAACTAAATGGTGTTTTTTTTTACTTTTATTTCTATGTTATATATGTTTTTACTAATAAAATTACCATATTTTACTTTCATTATTGTGTTTTTTCTTTTTAATTGTTAATTCTTATTTCGAATTTAAGGTAAAAACCGTTAGTACTTGGTTAAACTCCATAATAGGGATAGAAATAACCAAATGGTAAAATTTCACAATTATAATTTATTACTGAGCAACATAATTATGTTTCTCCGTTAGGCATCATCATGCTACTAAATTGAAATACAGCAAGTATCTTAAAACTAACACACAAACAAAAGTAGAAGGAGTGGGATTGACAATGGAACTGACTAGGATGGGCAAATGGAATGTGGCCTAGGTAAACAAGGCAAGGGCAAGGTGTGGTTATATAATGGGTTTTAACAAGGGGGATGAATTGAGACAAATTTGGCCATTTATTGGAAACTGAACATACATTTAACCCAAAAATAAATGTAAAGTTATTGCATATGGAAGAAAAAAGTAGGACATTAAATAATCTAGAATATCTGGAAATTAATAAATCTGTTTTAAAAAAATCATACTTCTAACTTAAATAACAAAAACTTTTAATTTTTTCATCTTGTCAGGAGTTTTTATAGAACTCACGCTTGACCGTGCAATGCTGTTTTTAATTATAAACCAATCTAAAGTCAAATTGGCTCTGAACTCCGAAACTAACTACTCTGACTTCATAGAGAATCCTTTGATACTAATTGGATTGCGGCAAACCACATTCCTATTGTAATCAATTAATAAGACCTTTGCTTTCAATAGAATTGAACGACTCTTTCAATACTGAACCTTTTTTGGTATACTTATTATTTGTATTATAACATTTACTATGATAAACTCACCAGAATATAGAATGTATTTTGTAAAACTATTTAACTTTGATGTGTGACATGTAATATTTAATTATTATTATTGAAGTGAAACTTTACCTTGCAGGGTAGAGTAAAATTTCGTTACGCGTTACGCATTAAACTTAAGCTATTGGTGTATTGGTGTATTGGTGTTGTAAGGGTGCGACTATATTTTAGCCGACTTTGACAAATTTTTAATTCTGCCGAATATGGCAGTTACAGGCCAAACAATAAAAATTAATAGATAGGATGAACTTCGGATTAAACCGACCAACATGTCGGAACTCCACCTACCTCTACCAATTGTTGACACCAAACCAAATAATTTAGTTTTAACAGCCGAATCCGAATTTATTTATTCATATTTTCGTTGTGACCTGCACGTTATCATGTCCCACTTGCCATGTACGATGTCAGTCAGCCCGAACGCAACAAGAGTGTGTGTTCAATCTTCATGGACTTAATGCGTTGGTGCAATAAATAAAACTCTTGTAGGGTACGTCCTCGAAATCCTATAACAACAGAATTAACTAAGTATAGATACAATGGAATATATTATTGTTTACGGGAAAAAGATTGTTATGTAGAAAGGGTCGTAGAGCATTAGGCAACAGTTTTGGGACGTGAGGATTATCATTTTATATGTTTTTGGTTATGAAAACTAATATTTTGATAGAGAAAGTGTCACTATTTTGGGTGGGAACACAATTATTTTAAAAATACCTTGTGGGATACAGAATTATGTTTGTATATGTTCAGGTACGGGGAACCCGCTGGAGACAGTTAAAGAGTCAATAGCGTTTAGGTCAAGATTTTTGGGTTACATTACTTAAAATATTTTCCAAGTGAAAACATATTTAAAATACAGAATTATTGCAAAATTTTAAAGAAGAGAAATTATTTAATTGTCTCAGCTTTGAAACATGTAATGCAAGGTTTGAGTCTAAAGTTTGAGTTGATATTAAAAATTATACTATGACTAAAAAGATATCATTTTTAAATTAGTTTGTTTTTCATTTAAATACAACGTTGAAAAATAAATTGCAGTTTTATGTAAAAGAGTAGATTTGTAAAACTTCATTTTAATTTTTTTGAGATTTAAATGATTACCAAATTATGTTCCGTGACAAATTAATCACTGCATCATATCGTTGATGTAGGGTGCAATAATAGATCGCACAGTACACTAGTTTTGTCGTCTATACCTGCACACCATGTTCAATACATATTGTTTTATACAATGAAGCAATGAATCAAACTTAAAGTCTTAGGAAGAGGGTTTCATTGCATATTTTGTGTACACTTTAAAGTATACAGTTCTCTCATATATTGAAATAATACCAATCATCTATTATTGTATTACCAGTACTGTACCAATATATATAATTAACTAATATAGGGTAAATAAATTCAATATACTTCTTTAATATATATTTATAAATTATTTTATATATATGTGTGTTTGTGATGAAATATTTTTTTAATAAGTAAAGTACTTCTTCAAATATTTATTTATGGTTTTAGTAAATTAAATTGATCGTTGATTTACTTATAGAAATAATTAAATAGCTATGGCAAAACATAAGACATTTTTGTAACACTTTGTATAAAAAATACATTTTAAATTCTTAACTACTATACAGAGTGTCAATTAAGTCTGGGACCGGTTTAATATTTCGTATATAAGGAAAATTTGAAGGTAGATGTGACTGAGGAACCTACTCTATGTAAAAATACTATTTTGTTAAGATATCAAAAAATGTATCCGCCGTCTTGGATCCGCCATTTTGAATGTAACTTTGTTTTTTTTAAGCAGGAAGGTGGCCATGTGATACTTAGAATTGTGATACCGTAGTCATGTAGAATTTCAGGAAAAAACCAACGGTGAAATTTGCATATCTATATATATAACCGATAAAAATGGCGGCCAAAAAACTATGAAATCGTGTTTTCCGATTTTACCCCATTTTTCTGTACTATTTTTTTTTTTAATGCTAATTATTATTCTTTTTAGATTTAGAATTAAATAAGCTTTCAAACGATATGCCACCCAACAATATTAGGGAGTATTTAACATTTTTGAGTTACAGACATTTTGATTTTTTCAAAATTGATTTCGAGTGGTTCAACCACAGTGTAACTAGAATAAACAAGTTATACACAAAAATAAATATTTACAAAGTAAAAAGATGTACAAAATTTAATTATGTTTGTAATCTCACAAACGCATATGTTTTAATCTCTTTTTCTGTTAATCCTTAAACTTTAAGTTTTTCTAAACCATTTTCTGATAAAGTTAGTAAAACATAAGTTAATAACTAATAAAGGTATACAAGAGATTTGACCCTTAGTTAGAAACTCTGCATGCTGTATTTATAATATTATCTGAGAATGGTTTAATAAAAATAAAAGTATATCTTAACAAGAAAATATTGCATTATGCATTTCGTATGAAAGCTCTTTTGTTGCAATCAGGCTATCAAAAATACCATTAACATGGTTTCTAGGTTATTTTAATTAATATGATGTTATGTATAAAAATTTTATGTTGCAGAGCTAAAGATAAAATAAATAATAAGGTTAACTTGTATAGCATTACGTGAAAGTCAATTAGAAAATTAATAATTGATACATAGTCTAATAGATGTTGTTCAATTATCATTAGACCCATTTAAAAATTCAAAAAATCCAGAACTTTTGTGATAGTTTTATCCGGAATATATAAAGATAAAATTGCGATATGTATTTCTGGTTGTTTTTATTTATTTATTTCACATTGTAGCTGGAGCAGTTTATAAACTATCAGACACGTAATGCAGTAGGATTCTGTAGCAGTTGTAGTTATCAGAATTCTTGAAGAAGGCCTAGTTAAATATTATGTGTTCCTATCTTAAAGTTTAGATGTAGATTAGGCTATAAACTATTAGATGTATTTGTCGCCTAGCATGGTAAACACAGTTGTGGAACTTGTTTATGTGATGTTTCACATTGTGGTTTTCTGAAATAAATATATATTTGTATCAATAAAAATAAAGATAGTAAGACTTCGCAATGATAAATTAATACAAAAAGCTAGGTATTAACAATTATTGTTGAATAAAAATACACAGCTATAATACGCAATGGAACCTTCTAAAAACACATGATACGTTTTAATTATAATAAAGATGTAGGATTAATAATAACTTCAAAATTAAGATGGTAAATAATGTTAAATGTTCAAATCAAATTATTTCTTATATTTTATAACAGCAGTTATAATAATGGTTAAAGAACCAGCAAGGCTCAGGTCTACACTTTAAAACCCTAACCTAAAAGTTAAACATACAAAAATAATTGCTTCAAATTTTGAAATCAGCTGTTAATGGAAATATTGGAGCAAACAGATATATTATCTGCTATTTTATTGAATTGGTTGCTATGGTAATAAATGTAAATACTTGTGTTGGTTTATCATTCCAGGCCTAACCTAGGAATTTTTTCCGACTAAATTTACAAATATTGAATTAAAAAAGGTTTTTATCGAAATAAATTATAGCCTATGTTATTCAGGGATAGTGTAGCTTTTTATTAGTAAAACTATTTTTTCAATCGGTTCAGTAGTGATAGATATTACCCCCTACATACAAACAAACAAACAAACAAAAAAAACAAACTTTACCTGTTTATAATATTAGTATAGATTTACTCTAAGTAAAAAATGAATGTACTCTTTACTTACTCTTTATTTACTCTTATATATAAATGAATGTAAATGTGTAATTAGACCTATATTGTAAGAAAATGGGCTTCAATCATTGTTTTCCGTTCCAAACAAAAGTTATCGTCCCAAAGATGGATTCACTATTTTAAATTCTGTTTGTTTTTATAATAGCATAGTTACTGTAATTATTACTCTTATCATTATTCAAACTGTTTAATTTATTAATAGATAGTAGGGTATTGAGTAGCCAATGTTTTAGTCTAGTTTATGTTTGTTTTATCCATCCTACATTAAATTATAATTTATAATTATAATTTTTATAATTTACACTAAATTTATTTATTTCAAGAGTTGTTTTTGGTCGTTTATGTTTGTTTTATCCATGTACATTAAATTATAATTTTAATTTTTATAATTTACACTAAATTTATTTATTTCAACAGTTGTTTTTGGTTGTTTACGGAATAGTTTTTAGTTATACATAAATGAATGTAAATGTGTAATTAGACCTATATTGTAAGAAAATGGGCTTTAATCAAAATTTTCCGTTCCAAACAAAAGTTATCGTCCCAAAGATGGATTCACTATTTAAATTCTGTTTGTTTTTATAATAGCATAGTTACTGTAATAATTATTACTGTTATCATTATTCAAACTCTTTAATTTATTAATAGATAGTAGGGTATTGAGTAGCCAATGTTTTAGTGTCGTTTATGTTTGTTTTATCCATATACATTAAATTATAATTTATAATTCTAATTTTTATAATTTACACTTAATTTATTTATTTCAATAGTGGTTTTTGGTTGTTTACGGAATAGTTTTTAGTTATAAATAAATGAATGTAAATGTGTAATTAGATCTATATTGTAATAAATTGGGCTTTAATCATTGTTTTCCGTCCCAAACAAAAGTTATCGTCCCAAAGATGGATTCACTATTTTAAATTCTGTTTGTTTTTATAATAGCATAGTTACTGTAATTATTACTCTTATCATTATTCAAACTGTTTAATTTATTAATAAATAGAAGGGTATTGAGTAGCCAATGTTTTAGTGTCGTTTATATCTGTTTTATCCACGTACATTAAATTATAATAGAGTGTTGAGTTAAAATATCATAATAAATATGTCAGTATATGTGTTCAACCAGTGAACACAGTGCACTTTTTTTGTGCAGGTAAAATATACATGTAGATTACATTGTTGTTTCTTTGTGGATGTGTTACTTTTACAATTATTACATAACTCTGTTGTTTATATTTTTTAGTTTATAATACAATTTGAAATGTTGCTTTTGTTTTGTTCTAAATCAAATACTCATACTTATTTTATAGTGTTGTTCATTTTAATAAGTGATACGTTTCTGAGCAACTGTTTCACCAACGTGTACAGAAGCACTATTGCTTGAACAGGATACTAGTGTAAATATTTATAAATAGTAAAATTATGTGTGACCGTTTTCTGATGAGTAAATCTATTGAATATACCTATTATGTACCTGTACCAGTTATTAATAAATTTGTCATGGTAGGTATACAGTTATTATATTGTAATACGTACCTGTGTACATATTATTATTTGCATTGTTTATATATATTTTTAATTCATCAGTCCTGTTTTTCGTTGTTGAAAACCAGTTAGACAGTCTGATAGTGTGGTATTTTATTATGTACTGTATACTAAAAATAAACAATATTACCAATTACTTTCGCAGGAATTAATTTGCCAGTTATTATTTTACATATTATCACAATACCTTCTGTAATATTGTGCTTAATGTATATTGCTATACTTGTCATTGAATTAAATACAGTTAACGTTCATGAGATAGCAAAGTCAATTATTATCACGCTACCGATATTTAAAATAATAAAGATAAGTTCTAATCAGTCAAACAGACCCTAGAAACCAGTGGACACGGTAGAACAGTAGGACACAATCCTGTCACATCGACGCGACGGGACCTTGATCAGTACTCACTCGCCCCCACCATATCACTCGTGCTATCTGACAACATCGGTCTGATAATAACTTACAGTAGCTACGCACCTGAACTCTAGCGGCTCAAAACTAACTCAATTTTCCTGTACTCTTTTTCCTATGGCAGTGAGAGGTCTTGAGTAATTCTATAGTCTGTGCTTCTGGCCACAGATAGCTTGGCAACCCTAATTCTGACGGATGAGAAGGGCATGCCATTTAACCTTTAAAAAAATTGTCTTTATTTTTAAAGCAAACCTATTTATTTTATATTTTATAATATGAGTGTTGGTTATAGTGACTTTTCCATAAGTTTTGGTTCCCTATCCCCTCCCCCCCCCCCCCCCGCGGGGGGTTAATTTTTACGTATTTAACTAGGCTTCACTGTGGCAGACATAACTCAAGTTGTATTTGAGATAGCATCATTTTTATTTTTTTATTTTGAAGAGGGCATTCCATTCTACAACCTGTAGTATGGATATTAAATTATATACAATATTTCTGTAAAAAATATGTTATTTAATTTTTTCATAAAAAATTTTAGTAAAATCTTTTTTTAATCATTTCTTAAAATCTTTATTATAAGAACTAATGTACATCCATACTACAGGTTGTACAATGAAATTTCCTCTTCAAAATAAAAAAAAAATATGAGGCTATCTCAAATACAACTTTAATTATGTCTGCCACAGTAAATGAAAACGTGAGAAACAAAACTTTCGGAAAACGGCCTAGAAAAAGACTCAGTTATTTGGAGAATATACATGTACGCGTTTCGTTTTTAGATAAAATAAACTAATTATAAGCATATTATCTATGCTTATTATATATAAAATTGTTCAGAAAATCACAGGGAACAAAACTAGGTGAAAAACAAAACATTTTAATTTTTTTTTCATTTTTATCAATATTAAGGTGGAGTGCCCCCTTAAAAGAAATGTTTCAAAGGCAGTGTCCAACCACCTCTCATATTACGACTCATGATGGCATGAAATGAACTTTTCTATAATTCCCAATATGGTTAACTGGCTAACATGAAGCACGGTGAAGTGGAGTAGGTGGTGAGTGGTATTACGTGTGATTTCATAATAGTAGAAGCAACGAATAACAGTAATCCTCGTGATAACGCAATGCACACACATAGCTATTTAAAAGCAAGGAAAGATGGTCAGCATGATTGGAAAAGATATTATCACTGACTACTTAATATTTTATACGATTATTAATATCTTAATAGAACCATTGAAAATGCTGTTTAGCATGACGTTAGGAGAAAGTGGGGCTCCCTACCACCACCTGAATGTGCACGCACATCTTAAGAACAAGTAAGCTCAAAGAGTTTATCTACTTTTCACTAAAAACGAAGTTTCTGATCCTTTGCCTTTGTTTTATTCAAGGGGCTGACATGCGTTACTTCTTGGCAAGCCGGATTCTTTTAGTTTCTTATTTGCTTTTGCTGTCCTTTTAGTAAATTGATTACTTTTGATAATCCTTTTCCAAATGTCTTCCCAGTACAAAATGGATCAAGAACTGGAAAACTATAAAAATACAATTATTTTACTGTCGGCAAGAGATTATATTTTCTATATATTAAGAAATGTTTAAAATATATATAGTCCCATATAAACTAAATACTATTTTGAACTAATGTTGCTATTATAAGATCAGTTTGAACATACTTGTCATTGAACAGATTTATTTTTAAGATTTTGTGGAACTGAGAATTATTGCCCTGCTGTTTTAAAAGAGTTCGTTATTAGATTTAATTTAATTTAGGCAATTATTAATAATTGAAAATATCTGTAATTATCTATACCTATACCTTATATATATATATATTTCTAGGTCTAGTGACAGTTGTATTCTTCTAATCCTGGTTTCTTAGTTTTAGGTTGGTTACAGTTTAGAGGAGGTTTAATAATCTACGCTAATATTACTTATGTGTATATGTCTAAATTAATAACGAGAGTTTATAAAACTTTAGAAAAAAAGCTTGTACTATATTTCCACTTCACTCGTGGATTTAAATCTCTGAAAAACAAATATAAAAATAAAAACTGTGCAAAAAATTTCGAAGGAAATAAAGCTTTACAATTGAATTAATTGTTAACATATAATTAACGTAGTTTTTATAAACCTTTTCCTGTTTAGAGAACATAATTTAATTAATTCAAACACTTGACATTCTCTCCCATTTATTTATCTCAAGAGTGCTTTTATGACGGCATTCAGTTTAATTGTTCTATTGTACAAAGGAAATGTACAAAGGACATGGGATTGTGCCAGGGACTGAAGAGGTAAGTTTTAAAGTTTGACTGACGTTAAACGTAAAAATTTGTATTTGTCGAATATTTTAAATTATATCGTATCGAAGTGATACCTCTTTCCTGCAGTTTTTCGTTTATTTTGAATTCTAGCCTACGATGGACAAAATATTCAGTTTAGCCAATAATATAAAATATATTATTTGAAATGAAAGCACATCTATTCAGTATTTTTGTTCATAATGTCAATATTAAAGTATTAAACGTGTCATTCTTACAGAATATTCTAAAAAATAATCATTTATGCCATGGTATGCAGTAAATTAATGATCGTG
>JAGFPH010000788.1:290221-342897 GCA_018207615.1 Philaenus spumarius
ACATTAGTGAGAGAGTACGTCTTTAATTTTGAAATTGTTTATTTTAACAATAAAAAAAGCAATAAATATATAGATGAAAAGGTTGTTTAGTAAATTCTTGTAGCTCTTGAAATACTTTTCATTTAAAATATAGCTGGTTGTTCTTCCCAAAAAACATTTTGTAAAAAGGCTGAACAAAATCAGCATTAAATTATTGTTAATTTTAATAGGTATTTGTTTCACTATTTTTTAAAATTTGCATAGTATCATTCCTTTAAGCAGTTTCAATAGTTTATCTCATTTTAAACATTAAAAATTCCAAATTGTTAAATTGCTATATATTTTGTATTTTTTGTGAAAAAACCTCACTTTTTGAAAGTTTAATCAAAAAGTATAGTGTTTACATTAAAAATTAATATATGACAGAAGTTCGTCAAACAATGTTATGCTCATTCGAAAATACGGTCTCCGTGTTATCTAATTAAGCCGGCCTCACTAGGCGACAGGTCGCTTCATGTCGCTCAACCACCCTTCTCTGCTAAACCTGATTCATGTGCGCTTGATACTAGTTCATTGTTTTTAGTAGTGCTGTAACTTGTTTCTCATTTTGAAATACCCTTTGACACTAATATTTGTATTAATAAAATAAGTTTAGGTAGACATCTTTGGGATATAACTTTTAAAATTATCTTCAGTTTCAGTCCTAGAACAAAGTTAAATTAGTGAGAAAGTACGTTTTTCAATTTGTAATTGTTTATTTAAAAAAATAAAAAAATAAACAATAAATAAATAAACTAAAATCTTGTTTAGTAAATTCTTGTAGCTCTTGAAAGTACCGCATGGTCGTAGTCCGTTATAATACGAACCTAAAAACTACAAAAGTAACCGACTAACAAGGGTTTTTTTTCAAAAATTTTTCTATTCACATTAAACGTAAAACCTTTTATAATAGACTGACTTTCCTGTTGGCAAAAACTTATCTGGATTTCAGGTTAATGTATTTTCATTCACATCATGAAGGTGTAGAATCTGGAACACGTAACCTAGGAAATAAAAGGTAGTCGAGACAAATAAAAGACGGTATTCCACTTTATTGTCACTAAATTAGATTTTCCCAACCGCTAACTTATAAAATATTTTACAATGCTTTACTATTAATTTGAGTTTAAATATGGATCTATATAAAATGACTTTCCAGTGAATGCTCGTTTCAGCTAAATTATATATAGATGTTTTGGATAAATATTGGTAAAAATTTTTTAATAGAGAACAATACACGCTTAATTATTTGTAAAGAGCAGTATTCCTTTAATATTATCAATCAACTATTACTCTAATAATTACTATAAATGTATGAAGTTATGTAAGTAAAAATTAAAACTACCTAAAATTAAATCTTATTTGCGAAAAAAAATAAAAATTGTTTACTATTTATAGTGTAATTGAATGTAACATTGTATTTACAAAGTAAACTAAGTATTAAATATGAGTCTACCAAATTTAGAATACTTTATATTAAACTGCCCAAAAGTGTTGTATGATGCTGTTTAAGCAGTATTTTTCTACCTCTTTCAGGACATTAAATCCTTTCTTTTTGTTTATCAACCTTAATTTCTTTATATTCAAAAACAAGTTCTGTGTAGATAAATGCTTTTTATACATTTGCCTTGTATTTTTAAGGATAAATCTCTTTCAGAAATTGAATACTTGTCCAAAATAATAAATGTGCATAAAGCATACAAATACAACACAAATTCATTTATAGTTTGTATCAATAATATACACACAAAATTCCATTTACCCAATCACACGATCTTAAGAGATTAGCTTCGTCAATTTGTCGTGAACACTGTTTATTGCCAAACACTACATTCGGACTGCTTAAATTTGTCCGTTTTCTAGACTTAAAGTGAGACAAGCTTTTTTAAGATTATGTATGGACAATAATTAACAGGAAACTCAGTCTTACAAAAATAAAATAAGTCAACAACAAAATTGTTGCTATTATTTCCAAGTCATATATTAATAATACGTTAGGTCAATTCTATACACATATACAACTCTGCATTAACTGCCAATGTGTTGTTAATAACAATTAAACCATATTAGTTTAACAATCTCCCTGAGTGAGTATTTGTGGATGTTACACAATGACGTAAGCAATTAAGTACAGCTTATACTATGATATTACACACATCTGCTACGACTGACCTATTTATTCCAGTTGTAAGGACGTGTAATATTATTTACGTTCTAATATTACCCCAAAATGTTAGGTATCACAAAATTCTTGATACCGTTTTAAATTCCGCAGAGAGTGACATCATATGTTTCGGCGATTCATTATTATTTTAGTAAAGAACTACTAAAAGACATTTTAAAATCAATGTTCAGCTACTTAAGTATTTATAATTTACTTAAGTATTATATCGCATTTTAAAATATGTTTTAGCTTCTATTTTATGAATTTTTGTTACTGAAATGGTTTAATATAAATTTAGTTTCTTGTTCTGAACAACCTTTATGTTATTTAATCAATAAGTTGAATTGTTTATTAAGAAATCATGCGGGCATATTGAACAACTGTAATACTCGTTGGTAAGGTGATTTTAAATGATTTCATAATAAAAATTATATTAATAAAGGGATTTGTAAAATAGGCCTGAATTAGTATTATTTATATAGTTTATTTTATTTTAGTTATTGTGTGTTGTATTATAGTGTAGGTATAAAATATTGTTGTTTTACCCATATAATATAACTTTTATTTTTCTTACTTTAAACTCTATCCATGGACCAACTCAGTTCAACTGTTTTAGTTTCGGAAAATGAAACGCCGTACAACTTTAAAACTTTGCTGTATCTTTCTGATCCTACATGAACAGCTTAATCCCAAGAAAAGTCCTAAAATTTTGAGTGAAATTCGATATCACCAAATGTCGACTTGGTCAACATATTGTAAAATTGCACAATATTTTGAACCAAAAAATATACATTTTATTAGTTTTAAAATAATGGAATATTCCTTTTTATTATAAACAATTATTAAAAGTTTAAGATAAGTTAGTTTTAAAAAGTCTGATTGACTAAGACCAGAGCCGCTCCGAGTAAACCACAAAATGTGGAAAATAAAACATGTAGGATACTTTCAAAAATGTCCTTTACATTTTGTCCCATAATTCAAAAAATATTATAAGAATTTTTACACAAGAAAATGTACTGAATATTGTAACGAAAATATGTAAAGTTTACTAAGAAGATTAAAGTTTAAAATACTAATGTCTTGAGTCCGACTTGCTAGCTGCACGATGATGCATCCGCTTCACCATATGGAGCTCGGTTTGGGTATTTTTCTCCTGAAGTTCAAAATAGACCATTGTTAAAGTAGGAAGCTACTTTTACATGACTTGTAATATCTGGCTGATCTCCACTGTCGTCGTCTGTATCTTCATCTATTGAGCGTTTTTAGATAACAGGAAGCGATGTTTACTTCATCTGTTATCGCACTGTAACCTCATCATTTGTCTCACCCTTTCGCAAATTCTTATAATTTTGTCACTAATGTTGTAGTCGGCAAAATCCAGTAAAAAATAAACCAGATTCATCGGCATTGTAAACCTTATCTGGTCTAAGTTAGCTTTTTAAACTCATTTTGGAATATTATAGCCGCATTAGTGTAGCCAGTCAAGCTTTCTCCAGCGATTGTAGGTTGGTACAAGGCACGCCGAGTATTCCATCTGTCCAACCACTCTTGATGGATCTGTGAAGAAGTTCAGGTCTTCATCGGGTAAATGTTTGTTTAAACTTAATGCTTACTTTTTCATAGTGGGGCCTGCAATTGGCCAATTACGTTCCACTAAACCAATTAAATCGTCTGTTTTCTTTAATTTGGCATTTTTGGATTTACACAGATTATCTAAACAGCGCTTTAAAATAATTATAAAACAAAAGTTCTGCATATTTCCTGCTTTTTCTTCCAATCAGAAATGGTCAAAGTCCCTACTAAGCAGCAATCTTCTTCAACGGTTCACCTTCATATATTCTGTATAATGATTTAATTTTCCTTTAAATTGTCACAACAATATGTTTATGCTTCGTATCCATTCGCAACATTTTACGCTTTACAAAACTCGTTCAGTGAAAACAAAGCAAATGGACTCATGTAAGAACTGAAGTAACAAGTGCAAGACGGGTCATCATCTTGTTAATATGATTAAAGCCCACTGTATGAACTGTTAATGATGTCACATATTTTGTGTATTTTATTTGACTGCTGATGTTTACAAAACATAATGATTAATGAATTATGTGTTTTATATAAATGCATTTTGCGTTATTAGCATAACGTATAAAATTTTTTCCAAACCTTACCGTGTTTTGGAGAGATTCGGATTAAAATGGCCGATCTATCGGGGTTCTACGTAGTTAACACGTTTCACAAGTACCTTCTATTCATACTGTTTTACGTAAAGACTATAAATGTATACTATTATAATTTAAATATCGTATTTTTTAATTCAATTAAGGAAATATTCATAAATTAATTTAACATTTCGAAGAATAATTAGTTGACTTTCTAAGATTAGCTTTAAGATTAAAAGATATTCAGAAATTGTCCAAGAAATGGATTACGAGAAACATTGAAGCTAAACATTTGTCAGAATTTTATAAGCTTGATAGATTCAATGTTGCTCAAGATTTTATTCTATGAAAACTATATTAAATATGTGTAACATTGTACAGTTACCAGTATAAAGCTAGGAACTTTATTACATTTATTTTTAACCTATGCCTTCTTTATAATTATGAAGCCTACGTTAGCTTTGCGACATATTTTCAAATCAATTCTCATATCAATATAAATAATCACAATTTATCTATACTATACAAAGCTTTCTTTGCATTTTTAATTCCAGTTTGTAATTAAAAAAAATAACTGTTTTTATAAAGTTAGGATGTATAAAGTTTTTTAAGATGTTTAAGTTAATACTTAAATTAGTTGTGTAGTGTTAATACTTTATCTTGTGATACTCTATTGTTGGAATTAGTCAATAAGCTATTTAAAGTAACATTAGTTGCTGTATACAGGTTGCAGCAATTTCATGTAGACCAGTTCTTACAAGAACTTGATAACATACTTAGTCCTCTAGACAAACAAAATGTTATTTGCATTGGTGATTTTAATATTTACCTTAGTAAAAAGACGGTTAGTGACCGTTATTTAAATATTATGATTAAATATGGCTTTCTGTCTCTTGTGAATGAGGGAACTAGAATAAAAAATATATCCTCTACCTAAATAGACCATACATTTGTGAGAATGCTTAAAGCAAGTAATTTTAAATGTTTACCTTTTATATTGAATTTGGATATCTCTGATCATAGTATGATTTGTTTGAGCATTGTTTTCTTACATTATCAGAATAGAAATTATAGTAATAGACGTAATCAGTTAAATGGAGAGGGGGTCAGACGAATTAATAATAATGTTTTTTTAAAGGAATTTAGTTCGTCAAATTGGGATACAGTTTTTACCAAGAATAATGCATCGGAAGCTTATTATGAATTTATTTCCATTTTTAATATTTGTTTGGATAGTAGTAAAGAACTATGTAAGGGGATGAAAAAAAACTAAATTAAAAGATTGGATTACAGATGAATTAATCCCAAACAGATAAGGGGACAAAAACAACTTTAGACCTATCTTGCTGTTTATCCATATTCGCAAAAATATTGGAAAAACTTATGTATTCTCGATTGCTTAACTTTTTGGACTTCTCAAAGACTCTGAGTGAGAATCAATTTGGCTTCAAGGTGGGTAGGAGCACTGGTGGTGCGTTATTGAATTTTCTTTCTGACATTTATGAAAATATTAATAGGGGAAGGAGTGTTGGAGTTGTGTTTTTGGATCTCAGGAAGGCGTTTGACACTGTAGATTATTTTGTTCTTCTCGCCAAATTACATAGATATGGAATAAGAGGAGTGGTATACGAGTGGTTCAGGAGTTATTTGCTTGGTCGAATGCAATGCGTTAAAATTGATGACAGTTTTAGTACCATTAATGTGGTTAATTTCGGGGTTCCGCAGGGTTCTGTTTTAGGTGCTTTGCTTTTTATAATATATGTTAATGATTTATGCAATGCTCGCTTTAAGGGTATAGTTACCACATATGCAGACGACACGGCTTTGTCATATTGTGGTAAGTCTTATGAAGAAATTAGTATTTCAATGGAACACGATTTAAAATCTTTGCAACTCTGGTTTTTAAAAAACAAAATTTTGTATGTATCCAAGAGCAGCTATATACATTTTAATCTACTTTTGATAAATCTGTGAAGTACCATAACAAGGGATGTGGTTCAATCAATGAATTTAAGAATGATTGTGATATTATCAATAATGTTGAATCCATAAAGTACTTAGGTTTGTTTATTGATCAGAGGTTAAACTGGAAAGTGCATGTTGATAAATTGAAACAAGAGTTATTTGTCAGTTTTCGTAGTTTCTATCTTTTGAGAAATGTAAGTCCTTTACGGATGACTAAAAAAATGTACCATGCCTTAGTAGAGTCCAGAATTCAGTATGATATTGAATGTCGGGGCGGCATTTATTTTCAAAATATTAGGCCAATAGTTATACAACAGAAACACCTCATAAGGTGCATATTAAAAGTCCCTAGACATTCACATTCTTTGTCATTGTTTAGGCAGTTAAAACTTCTTTTGAGTCATTTATATAATTTGAAAGTATTAAAATTCTGTTATCCTAGAAATGGGCAGAATTTATCTGATGAGAATGTATACTGACAAAGACTGCAGTCAAAATATAATAAAGATTTGCCTCGTCCGTTCAAACAAGCTTTTGTGAAATTCTATTTGCATTCTGCACCAAATATTTTTAATAGGATTCCCACATTTTTAAAGGACATAAAATCTAAGACAAAATGTATAATGCAACTAAAAACATGGTTATTTTCTCTGGATGATGTGGAGTGTTTTTTTAAAGTACTTGTTTAATGTTGGTAAATCTGTTTCATTCGTTGAGTCTTGCTGCTGGTGTTATAGTGTTAGTTTTTTAGTTATTATGATAATTTTATATCAATATAGGAAGCACTGTCAAAAATTCGCAAACATTTTTAAATTTTATTGTATAATTCTTCTTTTTTTATTTCATAATGCATCATAAATTTCACCTTTTATTCTTATGTAACATGTTATTCTTTATTTTATTCTTATGTATTAGGAGTTTTCTTAAGTTCTTTTGTTGGAGAGCCCGAAACAGGCTGAGCCTATAATGTTTCCAACATTTTTTATAGAGATTATTGTATAATTTATTTTTTAATTTTAGTTTTGTAAGTTTTATTTAATTTTGTAATTCAAATGTTTATAGGTACTGTATTTTATGTAATGTATTATAATGTACTTTAGCTCTGTAAAAAATAAAGATTTTTCTTTCTTAAAAAAATAAATAAATACTACGATATCACTACAATGTTGACAAAAAGGATTCTGTAAAGTTTAAAATGACGTGTCCCATATCTAGAATAAATACACTTTATAACATAGCCCTACAAAAAATAATCGATATGTTTTAGTTTTAAATAGTTCCAAGCAATTGCGTTATAAAACCTAATAATTGTAATAATTTCCTCTCGCTCAAACTGGTAACGAATTTAATTTCTGAAATTGAACACCAACATTTTTCTAACGTTTTGATAAATTTCCTACTGAATTGTAAATTAGTTATAACAATGATTATGTTCTAGAAGTTGTCTTATATAAATATACTTAAACTGTTTTCTTTTTTATAATTTCAGGTAACATTACTTGCACCAAATACGTAAATTAAAAAAAAAGCTCTTAGAAATACTTTCATTTGTTGCCATTTGCATTTATTAAACTGTTTACTAAAAATTATACATTTCCTTCATTTTTAATACACAGCAAAACAGCAAAAACTTGTTCAGAGTTTGTAGAGTAAAAATGTACCTTCATTGAACATTTTATTTTGGCGAAAAACGAAACATAGACTCTGTAAAGAGTTTTTACAAATACATTCACTTTAAAACTTTACCAAGATTTGGACTTTTAATAAAAGCTTTGAAGTGAAGCAAAGACTTGAAAGCAGATTCGTAACAAAACGTCAGGGAAGTGAAGCTTCTACTACTAAAGTAGATCTTTAAGCCCTCCAGGAAAAGTAAGATTAAAGGTTTTAAATAAATCAGCTCTTAGATTGTCAGATTAAATATAGATAATTATTATTAAATTAACAATTAAAGAATGTAAAAAATATATCTATGTCTCTAAATTTCTTTGTTTTTGTTACACTAATTAACTGAATTGAGTTATAGTAAGTAGTTAAAGTTACTATAATCTACAACTATAAAGTAGTTCACGCTTACTCAACTTACATTGTAAGGCTTTACTATTTTATGAATTTATGTTCACCATGCTATGCCTTATACAACCTTCGGATGTTTATTTTAATTTAGAATTGAATGTGTAACAAATATACAAATACCTGTTCTGTTGGCTCCACCAGAATTTGACAACTAGGGTAATTTTCTCTTGGCTTGTGAGTGTACTCCAGAGACCAGGTATCAATAATTACAGAGACGTGTGAGTTTCGAAAATCTAAATGTATTAATCAAAATCCTTCAAATATTTAAACTACAAGTGAATCTACAAATGAGTGGATAACATATCACCAA
Source organism: Philaenus spumarius (assembly GCA_018207615.1). Taxonomy (NCBI): domain Eukaryota; kingdom Metazoa; phylum Arthropoda; class Insecta; order Hemiptera; family Aphrophoridae; genus Philaenus; species Philaenus spumarius. The sequence continues at coordinate 298,911 of JAGFPH010000788.1, forward strand.
CTCACTTCCTTCAGTAATTAAATTCTTACAACAATTAAAATGCCCTGACAAATCACAACCGTACACATTATTTAAAATATAAAATAGGCCCTCCAAGCTGCCTAAACACATTAATTTCTAATAATTAAATAGCGAATTCATTTAACGCATCAATTAATTAATCCGAATATACTAACGTATTGACAAAAAAATTTCCACTTTTTTCTTGAAAATTTGTACCTTTAACTTGGTAACAACTCTTGCCAACCCCAATTGCTTTACAACTCTTGGTTTGGTAGCTAATTCTAATGGCTCAGTTCCACTAAACCAAATGCATCTAATACTAACTTAAGTCTAAAATCAAAAAATGGCAAGTATATGTTTTCGTTCTTTAATTCAAAACATCCTACTCCAGGAGATCTGCCTAACAATTAGAAAATAATTAAACCTACTTACGTATGTTTAAACATTTTTTCCCTCTCCTTTTCCTCACTTTCACTTAATTAAATTTATGTGGATATTTTATCAAAATTTGGTCGCCCGCACTTTTATTTCACAATGGTACACTACACGACACTTTCACCCTTTTGAATATCTTCTAGGAATGAATTTTTGAAGTGATAACTATTGGCCCGTTAGGCACTTTCGCTTGACTATGTTTCTGAAATCTCGCGTCGCGCAACTTTTTACGTAGACACAAGTCAGAGCATGGAGAGGGAATAGGCGTTACATAGTATGTATAGACAAGTAAGCGCGTGGAAAGGGAATAGACTATACACAGTATATAATAATACGGTATTATAATTATTATAATATTAATATATTATAAATAAGTATGCGAAAAATAGTGACCATTATAATGTAAGCATTATTTATTTAGTGACTAATGATTTTGAATGAGGTATTAGTGTATGCACTCTAATTATATTATGTATCATAACTATGCAATTTCAAAATATATTATATTTGTTTACAATATATTGACTTGTGTAATTGGTTGACCTTTATTCTCCTCTAATATTAATACTGATACAAATATAAATCGGTCTTAGAAGTTATCACTTTTAACGTGTGGTCTTAAGCACACCCAATGTTTTTTTTATTTTATTTTTGAACCTTTCTACGTAATAATCGCTAATATTTTGCCTTGTTTAATTAATTTATACTGAATGTAAATCACTAGATGTTTACTTCTTGGAGTAAATTTTGTAATCGACCACTTTTTTCACGTGTTGCTGTCCCACCTTCTTCTTCCGTCGCCTTTACTTGGCTCACCCTGATTGGTCCGTTTGAATATTGGTTCCTTATGATTTTCTAACGATTTGGGTACATTTGATGTTATTTTATGTTCTTAAAGATTTGGCCTACGTGCTTGTAAATGCTGCCGTAAGCTATCCTCAGGTTGTAACCTTATACTGGGCATCCGCTCTACGATGGATTGCCTTCTAATTTAATTTGGTCTTCTTTTGTAAATTTATTTCTTAATAATTATTATTTAATTCTTTTTTTGTAAGTTTTTATTGGTTGCTGGTATTGACCAACAACCCTGACAACACGTAATGGATTATACAAAACAAATTTGTTCGTACATTCATTTTGCATACTCTATTAATCTTTTCTTTTACTTTTAAGTTAAATAATCTTTTTGATAGTCCTGGTTCAGGATTTTAATTAAATATTTGCTCTACCGATGTAAATACGATTTACAGATAGTTGTATCCTTTGTACTAAGTTGTATTGTAATGAAATTCAACTAAAATTCCAATATAATCGTAAAGGGAGTTTATTGTTAAGCGTTGTATTTCTCAGAGGAATTTACAGCTCTTGATACTTTGTTTAATGTTACTTTGTACAGTAGAATATGTTTCTAGTTTTATGGCTAAGCTGTATATTTAAATGTGCATACAATCATTGCGTAGTTTATTTATCAAATAAGTTGTTCTCTGTTTGTGTTTCAAACTTATAAAATCTTACACTCAAGTACCAAAACAATAAATCGTGAACTTGATTTTGCTCTTTTAAAATTCCCGTTTATGGAACAGGAAACGTACTATTCAAACTTTTATATCGAATAACCAAATCCTAATACTATTTTAATTTACCAAGTCAAATAAAATAGATACAAAATTCCGTATACAGAGTTTATAAATATGACTTGTGGTTTATTTATATTTGTTTAACAAAGTTTTAAAGGTTCGATAATAGTAGTGTTGCTATTGTTTATTTCGTCTAGTGCTACATTTCTCCTCCAAAGTTTTGTCTAAGTACCAGAATGGAAAAACTATAAGTAAAACATTTTTTTTAAATATGTAAACTATAAAAAGTTAATCGCTCTTAATCTGCTTTTTTTCAACCCTACTTCCCAATAGTTTGTTATTATTACTGAATTAGTTTTATGTATGTGTTTTGAAACTTTGAAATCTAATTAAATCTCTTCTTTTAAGTTCTTATTCTTTATAAAATATAACATGAAAAACACATCCACTGCAAAATAAAATGTCTACCAACGGGCATTGAGCATTGCCAGGGGAAATAAGAGAGAAAGTAACATCAGCTGGAGTTAGTGCATGTACATCAATGTCAATATACAATTTCCTTTCGGATAAACAGCATAAAACTAGCAGTGAAACTAGACTTTTATTTCAGTTTTTACAAAATGTTAAATTCACATTTTTTTTAGTTGTTTCTTTGCTAAAAAAATTTTTTAATAGATCTATTGAAATATATCATTTGAGAACAAACCTTGATTATTGTTCGAAAGAAACTGATCAAAGTTGTGTTATCAGTGACTTTTGGTTTGTCGCTGTACACCCCGGGGTAAGGTAGTATAGGTAAGTGTAAAAAAGTGGTATTACTTTAATTACACAAATTTGAATTTAGTAAATTGATATTTAATGAATTCACATGCCTTAAACAATTTAAAACTCCAACTCATAAATCTACCTTATACATGTTTATATGTAGGCCAGGGAAATTATACCAAAATCATCCAGAATAACTAAATATTTTTCTACAGCACCGATCGAGATGCGGTTTTCGGCGTTGTATTAGGAGAAGTCTCAGGAAAAATTCCACATACAATACCTTGTCGGCAGACAAAAAGTGCATTTTGGGCATGCATAAAGTGCATCTAGAAGTGCGTCATTTCAAATAATTTATAAAAATTGTTTGAATTCATGAAAACACATCACAATTTGTATACAGGTGTTTTGGAGGTCACAGATTCCGAATCTGCCCTTGAAAAATATGTCCAACCACACTGGGACCCTCCATGGGACTACAATGCCGAAAACCGCATTTCGATCGGTGCTGTAGAAAATATTTAGGATGTATTGTCTAATTTCCCTGGTCTAATTATACAAAATGCTACAACAGAAAAATTCCAACTAATCTTTATCTTCACCACTTTATATGAACTATATACGTAGTCATCAATATAGGCCTACGTACAATGGGATTGATTTTAAAAGCGTATTTTTTGTCAGTATGTTTTCTGTCTAGTCTTAAACATTTTAGTAGTTCAGTATATACTTGGAAGTATATATACGAGTTCAATTTCAGATTTAATCTTGAAAAGCACATTAACTATTTATGAACTTTAGATATATTTAAGAAACCCTCATTATAAAATATTTAGAATAAATTATGGATGCATTTTTGTAAGAAAGTATAACTACTTCTGGTTGTAAAGTAAAATTATTAAAGCAAGAGGAAAATAATAAACCCTTATTATTAATAAAGGTTTCATAGAGAATTGTGTTTATAAGGTTTTGGTTGATATTTGAGAACCAGCCCGGTAGTATTTATATTTTTTACCAAGCGCAGTTCGTATGTTAATTAAAGTTTAAAGTAGAATTTCATTAGAATAAATTAGTTTCAATGACGGAGACTTTTCATTAGTCGAGTAATTAACTACAAACATGTATAAATTCTGTGCTTTGAGTTGCCCTTGTTATTGCACTCGCTATACTCCAACCCCAGATTAAGCAGCTCGCATTCTCATAGCGGCACAGTTTTCTTTCTACATTTATATTTGATACCAACAAATAACAGAGATTTAAAATTATTTTTTGTTCAGACCTAGTACAACTCTGTTGAATTATATCCTCATTTTTATTATTAAAAATTGAATATGCAAAAGAATATTTTCGATGTAGAGATGAGCTAATAAATAATGCGAAATACAAATTAAAACTGAAATAGTTTCGTTTAAATAATATACATTTATATAATTACTTACCATGAATTTTTTATTTAAAACATGAACATTCAAAGAGGCGGATCATGATGGTTTTTTATTTCGTCTAATAGCAACTAATAAAATGTTATATTTTAGTCAATAACTTTGTAATTGTTTGTTTAACTAAGTTTTATAATATGTAACACGGTTTATTTCTGCATTTGTGTTTTTATTGTCGTGTTATATTTGTAATAAACTGACAAAGTTTTATAAGCTTAGAAGTTATATGATTAAATTGAAAAAGTTTAATGTCCAAAATTTTTGGTTTATAATAAGTGTATACTATGTTTTAATTAAAAGATATCCATTCATATCTACATATTTTAGTTATAATTGTAGGTATAACTTTCTAATTAACTAATAAATAATTAGGATAATGATACACATAAAATAAAAATTACATGTTTTACTTTTGCATGAAAAACATTACAGATAATGAAATATCTGTATACTGTACACGATACTTTCAATATACCTTTAGTTATCAGAACTCAAATGTGATGCATCGTGACACTTTAGTTATAGTGCTTGACCGCCTGAGTTAATTAAGGTAATAGTGGAGTACAATAATATTGAAAGTTAGAGTTAATAAATAACTAGTAACAGGAATGAGATTGAATCTCTTTTACCACATTTACAGTTTATATAATAATTACATACCCGGTTAGTAGGCTGTAATTGAACGTTCATGCTTAGCAGTTACAATATAAGTTATAACACTCTAATTACAAATTATCAAAAAAATTACTTTAAAGACTGTTAATTTACTGACATAAATTTAGGACAAAAGGCATGTACCTCAATTCATTAGGTACTACTATTAAATTTATACTGAAGCACATGCAATATAAACACTAAGTAAGTGGAGGTAAGTCATTACTGAGAATAATCGTGGATAATTATATTGCCGAAGGAACGGAAGAACCCTTTTATAGGCCAACATTTTTTAAACTTCTAAAGTTGTTCTTTTAAGCTTGTTATAAGGTCATACATCTTAGAGATAAGATTAAAAATATAGCTTCGATTATAAACATAGTGAGTATTCGTAAAATTATAGAAACTATAATCTCTCATAGCGACAACTGTGTTGAAATTGATTTAGTAACTTCGAGGAATACGGTAATGATACAGTTGGCATTTAAAAACTGTATATTTTATTTCGCTGTAACATAACTTAAGATGCATCAATATAAAAGGCATTTTATATATACTCATAACATTGTTAAATTTATTTATTAGGCTCTGCAAATTTGTTTTAATAAGTAGTGTATTTATTCAAGATTATTTTTGCTTTGCATTTATATAGCGTCATATTTATTAAACGTGGCCTTTTATCACATTAAAACTGATATCAGAAGCGTTAAGAACATGTTTTGTAAAATGTTATCTGGTAATAATTCAGCAAGGATTCGTTCACCAACTATTTTACTTTCAATAATGGGTAATGGAAAGTGTATTTTCTCAATTTTGGACAATAATGTACCTAACGATTTCCTACGAAATACTATATTATTCTATTAAAGGGACTTACTATATTGAAATCACATAGTTGACAAAATATTGAGTGATTGATATGGATGTGGATTTTTTTAGAGGAAGCAATGGAATTGCAAACCGGAGTAGAAACGAAAGCTGTAAACACGGGAAATTTAATCAAGTTGCATCACGTCAAAGAGCTTCCGATTTTATAGCGAACATGTGGCTTGTGGAACATTTTACAGGTTAAAAAGACACTAGCCTTTCTTGAACGCATTAAAACAGATTGTAACTAAATGTAAGTATATTTTGAGAACACTATTTTTTACCCAGGAGTGTGCGATACCATTATTATAATTGTTATGTTACTTTTTTTTTAATTTTTATAGTATATTTTTCTTGGTTATATACTTACAAATTGTACTATATGTATACTGTAGGTATTACCAAAAAAATAATTTAAAACAGTAAATAAGCCATCTTCTTAAAACGTTTAAGTCGATGTGTCTAAATGTATCATATTATATTGTTAAATATGATATCATTATTTAAACACCAAGTATTTGTTAACCAACCAGTTTAACTTACGACTCATAATAGAAAGTGTTTTGTCACCATTCTTTACAGCGTTGTAACTATATATTTCCATTAACATATTATGCTATACTATTGGTATGTTACATCATTTATTAAAGACTTATACTTGAAAAATGTCAAATGCTTCAATTCGAACAAATAACAAAAAGTTACAAAATAAAAAAATAAATAACAGTAAATAGTAGTTTGAGCATCTGTCAATTTACAAATTCAGGCATATTGATTTGAAAATTTGAGTTAATTTTAATAATATTTTGACAAATTTTTTAATATATTTAAAATATTTGGAGTGAAATCGAGGATTTAAGAATTCCGTTGATTAAAAAGTATAACCTTTTGTTATACTTTAAAAAAAAAGACTTAGGGACTTGAACACACAATTTTATATCTGATTCTCTATTTATTGCAAGAGAAATAATATAGCATGTATACCAAAGGTAATAATTCAAAAAGGCTGATGATTACCTGACAAAATTAACAAATTGGTCTATATAGATCGAAGCATTGTAGAAAAAAAAGAGAGATAGAGTTTGGTACTATTAACATACCGTTATCATTTTACAGACTAAACTCATATTTATTACATTTTAACAATTACTTTACTGAAACTAATATTACAGATATATAATTTTAATTCAAGTTTTGTTTGTCATGTATTTATAATTATAAGACTAATCTTCTGGCTATCTTCCATTTCAGTCCGAAATTCAATACTCCCGCTCAACTATTACTTCAAGCCCAATAACTATTTATTTTATATAGTTCCCAATGTATAAACTAATAGGTACTTTAGTGTCAAATAACAAGGAATGCTCAAATTCCATTATACTAATAGTAGCTAATATAGAAGATAAGAAGTCCGTTTTCATGTATTATTACAAAAAACACCTTTTTTCTTAGACCAATATTTCCAATTCAAAACTCAAAAGTTAAATTTAATCTAACTTTTACGAAGTTTCCTTTAGCTATTGCGTTAAATTACCTTGTCAACTTCCTGTTTAGAAAACAAATTTAAACTGATAAAAAATATAATTTTCACGTAACAACGGAAATATTGTTGTTCCAGTTTAAACTCACCCAAGTATATCTTAATATGAATTTAATTGCAATAAAACAATATTTACGATAGTAACATACACAAAGAATAAATTAATAAGACCATAATAACAAGGCTTTTAAAAATAGATGTTTTATTTTAGTTTTCCTGCCAGTTTAAAGACGTTATTATAATGAGTCCAAAAATAAAAATAAAATGTATAGTGTTTATGGTCAATAAAGTATGTTAACACTATTTTAAAATGATTTGTGTGATTTTTCAAGTTTGTTTTTACCAGCACATTATTTCTGCTCTTGCGATCTAACTAAATACCAAGAAACAGCTGAGATTGACAAACTTTATGTTTATCGGTACGTTATATGTTATATACCCTCCCCCCCCCTTAACTTGGGAACAAGTAGAAATAAATAAATGAGCTTCGTGTACCTTAATATGACAAAGGGAGATGCATTTTAGTGTAACCGACCTTTTCACCCCTTACCCCAAAATGGGGGTTTTTATTTAAGATTTGTGAATTACCCTCTCAACCCCCCCCCCTCCCCCCATTTTAGGATGAGGGGTGAAATGGTCGGTTACACCAAAATGCATCTCCTTTTGTCATATAAAGATACCCCGAAGTTCATTTATTTATTTCTAATTCTCCCAAAGTGAAGAGAGAGCGTGATACTTTATGGACACCCGGTATAATTGTGTTACATTGTTACTGATATATACAACAAAAAATATATTTTAACAGGCTGACGAAAGGTAGTATTACATTCAATATTATTGTTACTTAGTTGCGAGATTCTTTTCTGAAAGAAACCAAATATAATTGCTCAGTTGAATGTTTAATTGTTTTGTTGTTATAGAAACATCTGCAACTTAGGAATTTGTTGAAACAAAATAAAAATATCAGATACATTTGTGTATACAATTATTGCCAAAAAATATCTTGTATGTTTATTACTATAGCAACCATCTTTATACAACAACAGTTAAAATTATCTAATTGGGTTTACCAGCATCAATAATTCAAATGAAATTTAGGTTAGCCCGAGCCTAAACCAATATAAATGTATTAAAATGCAATTTTAAACCAGGGATTCACCCAAAAGTTTAATAACAAAATAAAAATTCAAATTTTTTAAATGTTGATGCAAATATACCCGCTATAGAATTACAGTAGCTTTTGCATATCAAAACTAGTGTACTCGCCTTAGGTTGCATTCATTCTAAAACGCATTAATTTAGAATTAATAATTTTTTACAAAACAGTCTATAGGCGAAAACTAAAAACGAACAAATCGATTGCTAAATTATCTTTGATCTCATGTTCTGGAACAAGAATTATATATAACATATTTGTATGGCAATGCAAAATGTATTTCTCGAATTAAGGCTAAACCCCCATAAAGTAGTTTTAAATTTTAAATAATGTAAACCTACAACTTTATTACACCATTTAATGTAATAAATTATTACATTAAAATAAATACACAATTATTAAGATGTAAAGTAGGAATATTATATTTTGTGTAGGCCTAAATTATTTTAAATTATAAAACCTTGAAACATCACATTTAAAATTCTGTATTCTCCACACATATAAGTAGGTGCAGAATACAAGATAGTTATTGTTTTGTTTTTTTTTTCGTCTGCCTACATTATTCATATTTGTAAAACAATTTATAGAAAACATATTCCAACTTTAAAATTAGTTGCATATTGCTGTACTTATATATTCAGAATAGTATTATTGTCATCGTCAATAATATTAATTTATGTCATACTAGGCATAAATAGATTGTATTGTTCTCTTTTGTCGTACTTTAAGTGGTCCTAATACTTTACATTTTACTGTTACATTAAATAATATAACATTCGAAAATCAAATGGTTGCCATACAGATGTTTCTTAAATATAGAGTTGCTGAACAACAGTCTGGATAAGGAAATTGCAATCATTCAATAAATAAACATGAATGTAAAATCTGTTATATATTTCCAAACTCAACAGAAAACGCCATCTCTTCAGAACATCGTAAACAAGTTTAAAGGCACCACTTAACGTTTGCATACAGTCAATATTGTATAGCTTTCAATGTTTTTAGTTTTATACTCCAAGAGTGAAGGTGCTGTCATACCTTATTCGTACTTTTATTTGACTTTATGAAGCAAAGAAATAATTTAATCAACCTTGGAGTCTTGGTAAAGGATTTGCAAATACTATTTTCATTTCATCTTTAAATTGGATTTCCTTTTATTTCTATAATACTCCAATTGTGTTATTACTGCATATTAATCAATAATGAAGTCGTAAGTTCAACTCAATTAAAATTGATACATTTCTGTAATAGAAACTTCTTACATAATTATTGTACTTAATAATGTCGGCACATTATATGGCAATGCATAATTTGAAGAAAATTAAGGCTCGGCTCCCTACATTCAAAATAGCGAAGTTGGGTACCAATAATTTCAATGTAAAATAACCAAAACATACCTTCACTATTAAGCATATTTTTGTGTTGTTTTTGTCAAAAAACGAAAGCTGTATTTTTTTTCTTAAAGTAAAATAGATTGCGGGTGTTGACTGCTAAGGTTTTTTGCAATATCTCTTTTTGCAACTGAGTAAAAGATTAATAAAGTTTACTATGTTTTACTATTTATATCATACGTTTATGAAAACAATAAAACGGGTTTTGAAAATGTATTCAGCAATCAACATCCGCATGTGACAGTACTTCAAAATGAAACAAAATTTTTAAATTTATTCCATGAATTAACGGGAAAAAATGACTTATTCTGTAGCATTGCGATTATGGGAATCAGATTCAATATGGCGGACAGGGTAGCGCCCCCTTAAGCCATTTCATTTATATAAACTTTCTTTAGGAATCATATTCATCAACATAAAATGTAATAACTACCTTTCAAGAAATTTCCTATTGTTTATTTATACTGTTTCTTAAGATTAAAACTTTATAACAAAGAATAAGAGGATCATATAACTTTAATATATTCAAATGAGTTAGCTTAAGGATATAATATAATATTCAGAGTTGAAGTAAAGGAAGGAAATGTGACTTCCTCCATAATTCCCACCGATTCCTGTATAAGCTGTTTTAATATTTCCACCTTATGTTTTTTACAAATTTATAAGAATAAAATGTTGCAATTTAAATGAATTCTTATTTAATTATAATTTTTTTAACTTTATGCAAAGGCATTTAAAAATAGTTTTAAAAATCATAATATACAATATAACAAAGTTAAATATTACAGTAACGAAACCAAAATTCTAACAATACATTTATGAAACTTACATGATGTCACAATTACGAGTGAATGATTTAAAATATATACTGTTATAAAATAATTTAGGTTCTTTTTTTAACTTTATCTATTTAACATATTTTCTTTAAATTAATAATTAAATGTTTTTGCTTCTTAGTATACTGTAGGTTCAAATTTAAAAACAAGTGTATGTTTAATTATTAAAAAACTGAATCACGTAATTTTAATTATATTACTAAATTATTATTTTGTTGTACAGAAATAAATATATAGAATAAAATGCTATCTAACGTATAATCTGACACAAGAGTTGTCTTCTAAACCCGGAAATCCTTATGCATACATTATTCATGTTATTATCTCGGAAAGCTTTCTTTACTTCAAAAATAAAGTATAAAGTTATATGGCAAACACACTATCAACAGTAACGTTATTACAAAGTGTATCAACATTTAATTTTTAGTTGCTATGTGTTTACGTGTAAATATTAATGGAAAGCCACTACTTGCTTGTTTTAAAAGGAGTAGAAAAAGTTAAGTTTCATGTTCATTTCAAACATGTACGAAATATTAAATTTATTTATGAACTATTTGATAGCTTTTTTTCAGAAAACCATTAACTAGTAGATGATACATGATTCAAATAAAGGTTTAACAAATTTAACAATGTAATGAAAGTAAATAGAATTTTTTAAATTACTAAATTTGGAAATAAATAATGATTGAATAATATTTATACTTAAGGGGATTCCCTACTGAAAATAGAGTTTTCTATAATATGTCTTTTTTTAATTATAAACCATTTTTTTTATATTCATTAGAACCTAAACATTTTTGACACTTTTAGGAATTAGGAAAAACAAATTTTTTACATAACTTTTTGCGTTTTTTTGGTTTGTTTAGGCAAAAATGTGTTTAAAAAAATCTTTTATAACTTGATTACTACTGAACTGGTTTGGCCGTTTGATATCATTTTTTAAACTATATAAAAAGCACTAACTTTTTGGGTATAGTTATATTCTTACCACTAAAACTTTAGTAGTTATGACCTAACAAAAAAATATATATATTTAACAAATTTGTGATTTACAAATTTCTAAAAAATATTCTTGTATTTCTCCTAGAGGAATCAAAATACCCAAAACGTTTCACTATAAGCTACTAAAGATGTGGTAAAAATTTCATCAATGTAACTTCAGTAGTTAAAAAGTTATAAGAACTTTTGTGTAAAAAAAATCAAAATTGAAAAGTTGTGGGAAATCGCGTTTAAAGATTCTATTAGTTATTTACACAACCAATATTTGTAGTCAAAATATGTTTTACTTACATATTATTTGAGGCATTGAAAGCTTAATGATAAACATTGCTGTCCTTCTTTGCAATTACTTTAAAAAAATAAAATAAAATCTTATTAGTCCAAATAGCAAACATAAAGAAGTTCAACTCGACCAAAAGTAGGTGCGCGCATTGCTTTGAATAATTTTTTCACACTTATATAAAGAACTTGTGTGGCATTTGTTATGTTTTTCTTAAACCTTTTAAACCATAGATTTTTTAATGGTAATTTTTCAGTAGAGAATCCATAAAAAGATTATATTCATCAATGACTCCATTATAAAGTAACCATATCAAAAATGAACACGTTTAGGAGATTTTGTGCATAAAAAAAGAGAACGTGAGTCTTATAAGATATTCCCTTTATATATGACTATCTGTCAATATTGGAAAGCCCTTTAAAAACCATAAACTTCTTTGGTAAGAAAATGAAAATCACCTAACGCATTATTTCGCTAAGCTCAAAAAATTTATTTAATAAGTTATTTTTATAACTGTATATTATTTAAAAGACGAAAATTGATATGCAAAATCTGATGTAGCTATAAGTATTTACCGTCGGGAGGACGTACAAAAACCCATTTACAAAATCAAAAAACTCCCCCTCTCCCTACCACTCAATCTCAAAGATTTGCAACTAACACAGATAGCGTGTGATACATCATATTGAATCCCTACGCTTAATCCACAAGTAAAGAAATTAAAGTGAAAATACCGTATGCAATCAAATGCAATAAATTATTTGTTTTCTTATTACTATTGTTATTCTGTTAACTTAAGTCTTGTTTTTATTTCATGCTTTTAACGTTGCCCAATTTTAAATATTTAATAATTAAATAAATTATTATTTGCATAATCTTTATAATATTATAGACAATAATTTACAAAATAACAAACTTGTCAGTGTCCATTAAACACGTTTAAGTGAAGGGGTGGTAGAGGGGTTGGGGTTGTGTTGAGGTTTTGCAAATAGGTTTTCTTAAGTGCCCCCCACCGGTGAATAACTGTCCTTGTATCAGATTTTGCATATATTTTCCCGTCTTTTAAATAATAATAATTTACAAAAATAACTTAATAAATAACAATTTTGAGAGTAGAGAATGAATGCGTCAGCTGATTTTCATTTTCTTAATTCGTGTGTTTTTAAGTGCTTTCTAATGATATGCCACAAGATTGAGGTTGCCATTTTAAAATTTAAGGTTTCCCCTTTTTCCTAGCGTTCAGAAAAACAGTTATAGTAGATATGCAGAGGTTTTGCGTTGATATAGCATCCATTTAATATTATTGCGGTGTACCACGACCTATTTTACACTCTGGTCATATAGTGACCATATTGATTTCAATACGTCATTTCACAGTACTTCATTGCTACAAATTATAACGTTCATCTTAGTCTATAATAAAAATCGGATTCAAAATAGTCGTTGAGATTATTCTGATATCTTTCAGTTTTCAGTTACCTATTCTAGATTTTAACATGTATCACGCTTTGCTATCTATTTTAAAATTATATTTTCCACAATTTAAGTCTAATTATTTTCATATACAATTAAATTTAGCTACTTAAATTTATTTATATTAAGTACTAGCTGAATTCCCGTGCTTCGCTACAGGGAATTTGTTTGTTGCATCACCATGATTCATAATTAATTGTCATAGTTTTATCTCATTTTCTTTCGTCTATTATTTCACGAAAGTGAATTATAACATTTATATTCAATTACTTTGGTATTTATTGTTCACTAGCTGCCCGTCAATAGTTTTCGTCATGGTATGTGTGCTAAATAAATTAAATAAATAAAAAAATTCAGAGTGAAGAGCGTCTTCTTTTTCAATCTACAGACTGGTAAATCACAGTCTTAGCTGGATGTTTGCAGACCACCCAGATACGTCTTTAATATGCGAATGCATTGATCGGGATGGTTTTGATTAGCTTACGACTTAAATATTTTCTTAAAATTAATAATTTCCAAATTAAATCTCTCAAGGTTTAAGGAAAGAATACCAATTACTATTGTTTGTTTTTAGGGTTTTTTATTACATTTTCAACACTTAGCATCACGTAACGAAATATACAACTGGATTACTTTTTATGTGTATCGTAAAAGAAATAAATTTACAGAATTTCAGCTCTCTAGGTTAAAAAAAATGTATGAATATTAATAATTATTGTTTTTAGGGGTTATTAACACATTTTAACTCCTAGCAGCACGTAACAAAATGTAAAATTCTTCTTTTTTTTTGCATATGTGATTTGTAAGAAATATATGTACAAAATTTCAGCTTTAAGGAAAGTATAACAAACAATGTTTATTGTTTTAGGGGTTGTTTCAACCCTTACAGACCAAATATTTTAAAGTCCTTTCTTAGTACGCCTTTTGCCCCTATGGCAAATGTGTGTACCAAATTTCACGTTTCTAGGAGGCAAGGTTTTTGAGATATATAACAAACAATATTTATTGTTTTAGGGGTTGTTTCAACCCTTGCAGGCCAAATATTTTAAAATCATTTCTTAGTTCGCTTCTAGCTTCTGTAGGAAATACATTTACCAAATTTCACATTCCTAAGAGGTAAGGTTTTTTAGATATGTAACACACAATATTTATTGTTTTAGGGGTTGTTTCAACTCTTGTAGACCAAATATTTTAAAATCCGTTCTTAGTGTGCCTTTAGTGCCCATGAGCAATATGTGTACCAAATTTCAAGTTTCTAGCTGGTATGGTTTTTGAGAAACTTTGATCAGTCAAAACTACCCCTTAACCCCAAAACTACCTCTAAAAATATGAATATCAAAATGAAATGTCTTTATTTTTACTACTTACATCACAAAGTATACACATACCTAATTTTATCTCTCTAGTTTCATTGGACGTGGGAGAATTAGTGATGATGAGTGAGTGAGGGCTTTGCCTTTTATATATACAGAGTGGTTATAAAGTCACTTCCCTCCCCCCGCCTTAAAACAAACTATTATCCTTTGGGGAACGATACTAACTTAACCCAAAGTATCTTTTGAAGCAATCAGAAATTTTGAGTGTCCCCTAATTTGGGGGAATTTGGGAGTAACTAAACATTTTTAAACGAGAAGTATGGTCATGTGATACCTCATTTAAAAGGTATATTTAAGACTGGAAAAATGACATAAAGAAAATAAAAATCGGACCACCCAAAACAAAATAGCGACTCTAAACGTGTTGAAATAAATCGACACAAAGTTGCTAATAGCTCGAAAAGGAAGAGTTTTTAGAAAACATTTCAAGAGAAAAAAATGTTTATTTCGTAGTTCTTGACCTAAAAAGATGCTTCCAAATAGATTTTGTAAATTTTATTTTTACTCCTCTATGTTGGAAAATTTATTAAAAAATAAAATTAAGGAAATGATTTGTGAGCAATTTTTTAGGTCAAACAATTTGAAATAAACATTTTTGTCTCTTGAAATGTTTTATAGAAACTCTTCCTTTTCGAGATATTATCAACTTTATGTCGATTTATTTCAACACGTTTAGGGTCACCATTTTGTTTTGGGTGTTCCGATTTTTATTTTCTTTATGTAATTTTTCTAGTCTTAAATAGACCTTTAAAATGAGGTATCACATGACCATACTTCCCATTTAAAAATTTTGAGTTGCCCCCAAAATCCCCCATTTTTAGGGGACACTCAAAATTTCTGATTGCTTCAAAAGATACTTTGGGTTAATTTAGTAACGTCTCATATGGGATATTTGTTTTTTTTTTAACAAACACAAAAGTTAAAGGGGGGAGTGATTTTATAACCTCCCTGTATAGATAACAAATATGCAAATATAATAACAATAAAATATATATTATTTAAGGAATGAGTTAAATAAAGAAATTGTAATTAAAGGGTCGAAAATGCAATCCCAATTTAGTCATATAACTACTTATTAGTTCGTGTTAGTAAAATATAAATTGATTATTAATGTCATTTTTCCTAGCCACTTCAACTTAATTTACAGTTTGACTTGCTGTGAAACTTACTGTAGCTTTAAAAACACAATAGATAGTTATACTGCAAACTAAGTACAAATAGTATATAGGTCAGAAGTATTCACTGCTGTAATTCATTTTCTAATACATGCTGTAACTAATTGCTTGGCATTGTCTGACATCCACAGCTACTTGCTTTGTGATACTGTTCGACTAATATGACCTGATTGTAATTAACTAAACACAAGTATATTACTTGGGTAATTTGGGTATATACAATGTACAATACATTAACATTGAAATGTGTACTCATTTATTTAAAACGGTATATAACTATCAAATAAATAGTTTTTATGTTTTAAGAGATGCTAGGTAACGTTAATATGACTGCTGGGTTTGAATTAAGATATCAGTTAATGTTATAAAATGTAGAACTAAAATATTCAAATTCTAAATGCTAATGTGTTAATGTATTCGTAATTTGTCTGTAAATAACGTGCATGATAAATTGAAATATAATTATGTGGGTATTTTATGTAATAATTATAAATATATTGTTTTACTTGCAGGACTAAAATAGTTATTATTTCATTATGCAAGAAAAGGTTAGAAATTGGTAAGTTCAACTTATATAAAAAAAACAAAAACATAAACAAAATAAGAAGGATGCAAATGAAGTCACTCTGAAGTTAGTTCTATATAAGCTCATAGGAAGATGGACCCAATATAAATATAGCGAGGATAACCTTAAATACACTATTTATTTTGTTTTATATGATAGAAATAATTGGCTTTTTTACATGAATATATGATACAATCCTAATAACAGACACACTTTTTGTTCTTTGTAAATTAATGAAGTATTTTATGAATCATTCACAGGACACTGTAGTATATTGCAATTTTATTATCATTTTGTAATAAAGGTATAATAAAAGGTATAATTGTCCTAAATAGAATTGGAAATATGACACTTAACTTCCAAATCGTAATTTCATGTGAATGTAGATTTCAACTTTCCATTAAATATAAATTCTTGCCAAGTATTCTCAGAGTTTTTGGTTTGGTGGAAAACTAATAACAAGAAAATAATGTGAGAAATCTGTTTCTTACGTAGTTCTATTACGTATACTATATAATTTCCTAAATTTTATGCATTCTTCATTTAACACTGACGTTATATAATAAATATATATATATTAATTAGAATGTTGGTTATACTTATATAAATAATTTATACGTTACACTAAGGTTTTAAAACAATTACTAACTTTAAAATAAACATTATAAACCAAAATATTTACATGAACTAACTATACGTGCTTTACTTTAAGAAGAAAAGAAATGTGGGTTTGTTCAGATTATAGCTTAGTAAAAGTTAAAAGTTAATGCTTTGATTAACATAATGTGTTTGAAGACTAAAGTAATTAAAGATTAAATTTGTAGCATATCTCTACAATAAAGAGATAGAATGTATTATTTAAAAAATTATTCAGACAAATATTTTTGTTTTCTTTAAATGAAGACGTAGACATTAAAATGTAATGAATATCATACAGTGTTTTTAAACTGATATTTCTTTTTAATGTTTACATTATAAGGGAATTCATACAGCAAGCAAGATTTTTTGAATAATTAATCCCTGGAAGGTCGTAATCTCATCACGGCTGTTTCAGTTGAAACTCTTTTTTTATTTCACTGGGTTATCTTATTAAAACATAATGAGATTCGCAACTTGAACAGAAAACTAATTGTTCTTTTTTTCAGATTACTTTTGTGGTTAGTTTTGTATGCTATTCTAAATGTGTCTATTCATTTGGTTATAAAACGTGAACTAAAATTGCTTAAATCGAGTTTATGTTTATTTTTAAGATTAGGTACCCATTTTGTTCCTGTCGACTTGTTACAAACGCAAGTGGGACTTATTATTAAGTGAGGAAAAAATGTTGCTGATATTATTGAAACTTAATTTAGACAGAATCACTACATTTTAGTAACGTATTTTGTGGTATATCTACATTTTACAGTATATTATAGGAATTATCAAATTTTTTGAACATTCTGTAGATTCAACCTCAATCTGTTTTTACGTACTAAAACAGTCGTTATAAGCAGGATCTTAAATTGATGGAAATTCATTTCTCAGAACTTTCAGATTAATTGTATTAATAAACAACGGATCAATTACATCAAGTATAACCCTTTTATTAAACTTTGTCTATTCTTCAGATCTTAACTAACGCAAATAATTTTGCATATTTTATTGTTGTTGGTATAAATTAACGGATTAGTGATATCAAGTATTAACCTGTTAAACAGTGCATGATTTTTTAACACAACAGGTGCACTTGATAGACAATATTGTTATTGTAACCTTATTTAACAAAATTGATAGAGAATCAAGCACTTAAAGTGTTAAACATGTGTTAGAATATATCTTTTATAAGATAGCTTTGTGCATTTTGTAGTTAAAAGAGCATGTTGGTTGTAATAAACACCTATAAGCAAACTGATAATGCGTGATAATGTTATGCAGGGTTATTAGGAACCATTCAGTAGCTCCTTCTATAGCTAAAAATAAGAAAATGTTGATATAAACAGAGGCCCAAAAATGATACGTTTTCCAGATATTCACCATTTGGTTTTGTTTTACAAAATAACTTTTATCTAGATAAATATTTGACTGATTGAGTTCAAACTTAGCATGATGAAGTTTAACCTATAAATGATATATCGCAAGACAAATAAATAAATATATAAAATCATTCGTTTAAAAATGGCGTCTGTTTGAAAATTTCAAACTTAAATTACTCAAAAACCGTACATTTTGACAAAAAATGTAAAAACACATGTTGTTAGCCCTTTTGATTCCCTATCGGATGGTGTAATTGTCAAAACAATAAAATGAAGGATTAGTTAAATTATGTGTAATAATTGGTTTGATCAACCCGGCATCCTATCCCAAAACGTAAACACAACAATATTGTATGTACATATGCTGTTATTATCTCCATCTTCAAAGATTATACCGATTTTCCTTTAATGTTGTCAACACATTATTTAAAACACATATACCACTAAGACATTAAACATACGTTACTTCAACAACAAAACTGTTGTTTCATTATTGTACTCTAATACAGTTATGTATGGGATATTAATCTTGTACATGTATTGCTTTGTAATACATCGTTTTCGATTACAAGCGATTTGGTAGTTTGTAAACAAATCTTTATTGTTTTAAAGTGTTGTGGAAATTTCAAACTCTTCGATAGCACTTTTTGTATGCATGCATTGGATTCAATATAGTTTCGAAATCCGTATGGTTGTGTTCTACTTATGGCGTGCTCAATTGGATTTGTTGTCATATACTTTATTTTTCGTTAGATTTTCTTCAATTTAGGATACTCCTCCTGTTATTTAATATAATATGCTATTTAAGTCAGAAATTTATTTATAAAAATCAGTTTTGTTTGTTTTAATATCCTGTCTAGTTTTTAACTAAGTAATTTCTGAGTATAAAGTCTACAGACAGTAAAATAATGTAACTCTTGTATATACAAGTTAGAAAAACAGTGTTCGCATTCAATTATAGTTTATGTAAACAAGATAGTTTAATTTAGTTTTCAAACAAATTTATAACGTTATTGCTAAAATAAGTTATAAAAACGTTATAAAAATGAGTTAAAATGTGGTAATTTAAAATTGTATAGCTGGGCGAGACATTTAAGAACAGGAATTTTTTCAAATTTAGTCTTAAAGTGTGCTCCAATTTTTTTTTTTTTTCAAAATACTTGGAACATTTGTTCATTACGCGTAATTCTGTTAATATAACCAAAAGAGGTTTTAATGCAAGTGATTTTCTTGACCTTTAAAATGTGTTTGCTTTTTATATGCAGGCAGACAAAAAACAAATATAATTATTTACTCCATTAAATATAACGCGATGACACTTCTGCTGAGATTATGTACTTTTAATTAATGCAACTTATTATAATTGATTTAAATTTCTTTGTAATTGTTTATGATTTTTTCCGTACATCTATTGTAATTATTATTGATTGTTGTTATTATCTTCGCCTACCATTTTGCCCTTGTTGTTTGTATAAACCTATATTGTTCCGTGAATATAAAATATGTAGTAGGTCTAGCGCTAGGGTAAAAGTAGTTACTGTGCATAATATGTTGCAAAAAACAGTTCATTTTTACTGATTGCGAAAGATATTGTATAATCGTTTGTGCTACTTAATAATATCTATCTTTTTTTTTAAAATTAGTCTTAATTTAATATTATTTCCAGATTTAAATATCTATTTTACAGTCAAATATGTTTAATAAGTGTTTATCTCTTCTTTTTAGAAGGCTACTTCTTTTCTTAGTAGAACAAACATGACAGACAATTTTGTGTAAAATTTAAACAAAAAACATTTAATAATTATTATCAATTAATTTGTTTATTAGTTTTTCCTAACTTTAAAATAAATACATAAAAATGTAAAAACTATAAACTGTAATAATATAAATCATGAAAACTTAAATGGGTAATTTATAATTATTATGATATATTTTTAATAAATACAAATAAAAATATTTATTAAAATGCTGGTATAAATTATCTCTAAAATTTAGGTTCACCTAACAATTTTTTATTTTTATATCTTGAGATTTTATATTTTATTAACTTGAACTGACGAGAATCAAAACAGATGTTTAGACAGCACAGCTCGGATTGATTGTATGACCAGTTGTATATTACATTTATAATAAAACTTTACATTAAAGATGTACTGCATGTTTCAAAATAATTATTGATATGTTTTTACAACAATAATATGTTTTCAATAATAATTTTAAAACTTTTCTGAACTTAACCCTAATACTATTTTATTTTACATGAATGTTTTATTGAACACTAATTTTGATAAAATATAACAAAAGGGTGGTGCTTGCTTTACAGAACATATCAAAAACAAGTTATATAATAACAACCGCAAAAAAATATATTGATATTAAGAGAAAAACACATTTATTTATTCCACAATTTAATTTTTTAAGGACATTGCTCCTAGCCTATTTATTAAAGTTTTGAAATAGAATAATTGCTATTAAATGCTCACAATAAGTACAAATCTATATGTTTATCTGTAAATAAAATTTTTTATACTATTAATATTTAGGATCTAGAGTTTGCACGATGAAAGTGGCAATACTTAAATAAATTATTTAAAATGGGCAGTTTAAGAAAATAAAGACATACTATAAATGCCAGCTTTAATAATGATCTATTCATAAAGTAAATTCTTAAAAGAAATTTTAAGTAATATATTGTTTTATATTCCAAATTTATATTCAATCCACAATGAATATAATTTTACCACTTTAATAATTTTGCTGTTGTCAGGCTGTAAATGCGATTCCTTATAACTTTATTACCACTACAACAAGGATATTATTGTCCATAAACCTATGAATCCCTGTATATGTAGTGCTATTTTATTTTGACGTATAGTATATTCTTCACGTATCGTCATTCATTGTCATTTGACCTAATTTCAAACTGTCTGGAGACTAAAGTAACTCCTTGTCCTGCTCCAAATTCCGCACTATCCAGTGCCTTTATACTGCCAATAACTTTATTTTACAATGGTTTCCAAACGTAGACAGATCGCCATTTGGGTCAAAGACGGAAGGAAGTGTCTCCAAGCAAAGTGCTTATAACTAAGAGAATTCGGTGAATAATTTTTAAGCATACGGATTCTAAATACTTGCAAAAGTTAATAATTTAAACAAATTACTTACAAACAAAATCCTTTTTTGTTCGATTTTAAAATATACATAATATATTGAATAATTTGGTAACACTATAATAATCATTATTATATATACGTTCGTTTATTTATTTATCGAACCATGGAAATATTTTTTTATTTAAGTTAAGATCTAATATCATTTATATTTATTCCTTTGTGCTGTTTCGGTACGTCAAGCCATCATCAGATATCAAAAGTCGTATATAAAGAATGTATCGAAATATAAAACTAACAGAATTAAAATTTTGCAGTTACTCTTCCCCTAATACCGTGTTACCTCTAGAGTGACGTTAACATTACACTATATTATTATGACTACTAGCCATTGTTGTGTATTGGACATTATCTAATGAAGGTATGGAGTAGTAAAACAGCTGAAATACCATTGAAGAAATGTATTTTAAAACCTACTAAAAAATAATGTGTTTGATATGAGTATTTGTTGTGGGTTATAAGCATATGGTTTGTTTAAATTACCATATAGTTATTTAAAATTTGTACCTGAAAAAATTAAGTTATAAATAACTTAAAATTTAGTAAAATAACAGTAATTTAATCAAAGTCTCGAAATGTAGATAATAGGAATAAATTTATAGTGAACTAAATTTATAGTGGTTTAAAAATTTATTTTAGAGTGTTTCACTTTTTACCATACAGAATGTCATGTAAAAATTTTTTAATTATAATGCGGTCTTAAAAACGGGATTAGAAAGCATCTTCTTTGTGAAGTAACTTATACGTAGACAGAAAAATTACTCCATAAACTTCCAACTAAAAACAATGTAAAACCTGCAATCTATCTTTAATTGAATCCTGAATGTGTATATTTTATTATTTTCCAACCAAGCATGACATGTTATTTAACGTTCTATTAATCTGCTTTCATTATTTAGAACCATCTGAAATTGTTTTTATAAATTGCTATAACTTAACGATATTCCATGTAATAACTGAACTATTATTGCACTTTACATAATTATATTTTACTAGCGTAACTGGAGAGGAAATAACAAATTTATCAATAATGATGTATTTCTTGAATTGATTGTAGCTTTACACAATTAAGATTTAAAATTGTTTTACAAACAGTTAAAAAAATATGGAAAAGAACAGTCTGTAGTTAATTCTTTTTAATCACAATCACAATGACTGAAAACCGGATTATTAATACCGGTTTGTTTATTTTTATACCGGATTAAAAATATAAACAAGAGATTATTTATGGAGACCAGTAAACGATTATTTGAAAGCCAATACGAACTTGTACGATCGAAGGAGTTATATAACAACAAATAGCTATTATAACAAGTATCTTAATTTTTAAACAGATACACTTAGTTTTGAATTGCTTATATGTTTATACTCTGTAACGTTGTTTTAACTTTTCTGTTTGCAACTTTCTACATTATTCTATAATATTTTTAGGCCATATTAATATTATTTTGGCTATGTTGCTCTCATAAATGAAATTAAATATATGTTTGTTGTTCAGTGGTAAAATTGTTGAATGAACAACTACAAAGCATACGTATATTGTATTTAACACACAGAGTACGTTATAATTTTTACTTGAGATAAATCATTGTACTTTTACGTTCGAATAGCATACTCAGTTAATTTTATTTTTCATAAAGTTTGATACGTCTATAATTTTATGTAGCCTTTAATTAACAATTAAATTAATTTTGTAATATTGTTTTAAATGACTACATGATATATAATATAAAATAAATTATAAGGCTATTATTCATTAAAGCCAACTAAAATTAGTGCTGCAACATGTCTCATAAAATATTTAGTGTTGATTTATTTGCACGTCATAAGTGGTAAGATTCGTCGCAGTATTGTATTCTAAACTGTTAATTCCATCGCTGTATCACAATAGAATAAAAATACTGAGTCTTTTGAGTTATTTTTTACTAAAGAGTCGTAAATTCAACCCCTGCCACTCCGACAAACTTTATTATTCAACGCCATTTCTGTCTTTTATTAAAGCACAAACTTCACAAGAAGAAATGAAATCTTTTGCTTTAATCTGAGAGAGCTTGAATGTATTACGTTATGTTTGTGTTTGGCTTAACCTTGATTAACATTGACTTAGAACAGTAATTAGAAATATACACGTTTTAAATAAAGATTCTAAAAGTTTCACTCGTAATTTATGATTAGGCTACATACGATTTGGTAGCAATTTTAAAATGTATATATTTTAATATTTTTTAAACATATCTTATGCATATACCATACACAATTATTATTTTGAATTCCAAAAACAAACTTTAATATTATTTTTTTAAATCTTTATTATACTTTAAATCTGGTTTTAGTTATCATATAATTAAATGATTTTTAATGAGATGAAGTTTCGATTTTATATAATTTACTTAAACTTATTAACCCATATTTATAGAAGTTAATTACTGAAAGTTAATTTAGTTAAAATAAAAATATATCAAAGTTGTGAGTTCTTGTATCCAATAGTATATTTTGTTAGACCCATTTACGTGTATTCACATATTTAACCAATCATCTAGAATAAAATCACAAAAGTTAACGTTTAACCTTAGCGTACATTTAGAGTGTTAATTTGTTTAATTTATCCTCTTTCTTCAAAACATTACAACAAAATAAATTGTATAATAATTAAACTTCATGATTGTAAAGAGAAAATAGTCATTTAGTAATACATTTTAAGTGTAAATCCTACATTTAATTTACAATTTATTATAGTTTATTATAAATAGAATATAATAAAGAGCCTAATTTTTTTAACATTTACTTCAACAAAACAAATATTTGCATTTTCAATTATTATGATTATAAGGTGCAAGTTAAATTTTTCATAGAATCATATATATATATATATATATATATATTCAATCGCATTAAAAGTTCGTTTAAACCTTTCTCGATGTTATGTTATTTTATGACTATTATATTTAAATGTAAACTTTGCAAGACGATGGAAAAGCAATTTAAACCGTAGCTATGGAAAATCTCTTGTTATAAACAGCAAAAAAAACTCTACAATTTCTTTTAGACTTTGAAGTCTAATGTTTATTTTAAAATTGAAAAGAAAACTTACTTGAATGTTTTATTTTTTCGCATACGTTTATAAACGTATAAAAACAAAATCTCGTTTTCAACCCATATGCATCAAACAAATTTACAACACAGCAGTGATTTGTTTGCATATAATTTCGTGTGTTTTTTTTAACAAAAATGAAAACTATAAAACAATGTGTAGCATATAATTAATTTCTTTGCGTTGTTGCGAATCTCATTTATATTTAATATCACAAGAAAGTTGAATAAAAGAGGGTTGTCAGATGAAACCGCAGGAGATGAATTTACGACCCACCAGAGATTAATTAGAGAAAGACATGCGCACTTTATAGATTCGCTAATAGTTTGAAAATGTTAAATAAAGAGCAGGATACAATGAGAAACTTTCATTATAACATTCATTATGTTTATGATGCAAATGTTATACTAATGGAGGTTTCTGCTTTTTTTCTCACGATAACACTCTTAGTTTTTCAATAAATTTAACTTTTTATTCAATTTTAAAACAATACTTATAAATTCTCCTTGTTTTTTAAATTCATAAATTTCGAAAAATTTATGGCATATGATTTTTTGCAAATTGGTAAAAGCAGTTAAAAGTAGTAAAATGTTACACTTTTTCAATATAAACTCATGTCTATGCATGATTAAGTATTGGTGTATTGGAAACTCATCAAAATTGAATTTTACTTTACTCAAGATACACACCAACAACATTTGAACTAAATATTTCTTTAAACAAAGGTTTGAAGTGAATTGTAAATGTTGCTGACATGGCACATTACTGAGAATTTTTTTCTAATTAATAATTTTTTAACATTGCAGTCATTATAACCTAATCCATAAATTAACTGACTGTGTACTTTAAAAAATAGTCTGTTCTCAAGACATTGTTATTCACAAACTAGGGTTAACTAACCGCCTCTTGCAATCCGTTTTACAAAGTGCATTATTATATCATCAAAACTTAAAATTATTTCGTAAATACTCTTCTACGAATTTAACAGATTTTTACAGGATTTGATGTTTAACTAATATTCAAATAGTCGTTAAAATTTGTTGTACTTAATAACATAATAACATGAGACATATGATGGTTCAAATTATATGTTTATATATAAGTTTAGTTTCATTTGTTGTCAAATAAAATAAATAGCTCTTATAAAGTAAAGTAATAATCAAACTTCTTTGTCAAGGATTGTATTTATATTATTAATTCTTTTATTCCAAATAGTTAAGTACTAAATGTGACATTTAATAAACTGAATGGACCAATGAATAAAAGAAGAAAAGTTTTATTGGACACAATATTGACACTAAATAAACAGAAGTAACGAACCTGGTCCCTTTTGTTCTCTGAATTGTAGTTGCAATGACTTACTATTAAAGTCTTTATTGTTTTAGACACCTTAGTTTCAAATATACCTTAGAAATGTACACAGTAAGGATTTGCGGAATAATATACCTCATTCTAAATTATATTGCATATAAATTTAACAGTATGCATGCAGTAAATTTGCACTTAAATTAGTCATGTATTAAATGTAAATTGTTCATGTGCTAAGAAAGACCAGCTACGTTTAGTCCTAGTTTGCAACAATTTTATTCTAGTCATTTTCCCGATCAATAGGATTAATAATCCTACGGACAAATAAATGATCGTTTTCGTAACTGAGTTTAAAAAAAATATATTTTATTTGATTTAGATTGGATACTAGTTATCTTTGCATGCCCTTAAATAAATTCTTAAAACTTATAAAAATACTATATTATGTTAATATTTACATGTTTTAAGGCCATTTTCCTATCTAGAATATCATTATCTAGGAATAGGTCTAAATAACGGATGAATCAGTCATTTTTTGTCAACATTTTCATGTCTAATACATCGTATACTAATGTACTCATCACTATTTTTATATTTAATTATTAATTTGAATGTCAAATACACATACCAATTCAGTATTGTTTTTTCTTCCAAAAATCTAATAACATTCTAACAGTTTATACTATTTTATGATATTAAACCATTACAAACGAAGACAAAGTTTTCAAATTTGATTGTAAACTATTTAGAATAATATTTAAATAATAGTTTTTTAAACCCATCATTCATATTTTACAAATAATTAGGAACTAGTAAAATGAATTAAATTACTAAAAATCAATTCACGATAAATGCCGATTCATGCCGTCTGAAGCATAACCTCATACAATGATCACGGTAATCTATGCAATCGTAATTCGATTTAAATGTTGAAATATTTATATAAGTCAAAGTAAAATGTCCTTTATTAATAATACACAACAGAAAACACTTGCAGCTTTGAGTTTAAGCTCCACATTTATAAATCATTACTATGTTTCCAATGTTTAATTATAAAATATAGCCTCATACTATTTCAAAGTAAATTATCATATTTGATTATATATAATGGAGTAAATCAGGTAGTCCTTTAAATTATGTGTGTAAATTAATATTACATTTGTTCTAAAATGAACACAACTTGAAACTCTTTGATGAGTTATTACATTTTACTAATCACATTAAAACGCGTTTAATTTATGAATCTATTGTTACAAAAACCTGCCCTTGTAGTTTCGTAAATGCTAAGTACATTATGCGTTTAGACATAGTTTTTATTTATCTATTATTGTTATTCAGGAAATCAAACATTTATTTTTAAATATAAGAAGCATACCCACATTCCGTGTATACAGTAAAATAACTATTGTACAGAACATTATGTTAGACAGGGCTTCATTTCGTAAGTGCTGCACTCTTGAAACAGAATCCAGGACTACAGCAGAAGACAATAAAGGCAACAGTTATATCCTAAAACATAACTTAAAGTGGCTTCTTGTTAGTTGTAACTATTTAAGAACTTTTTCCTTTTTGAAAATATTTAAATATATATGTATAAAGGATAAATTAAAAATGTAATAAAAAATATGTATACTCCTATACGAACTGGACTTAAGAACTGTGTTGTTTACAGTTCGCTTTGGATGACCGGAATTTTGAACAATTTTAATTTAAAACTACCAAGGTCAGTGAATTAATTTCGTAGGTTAAACTCGAGATGTAAGTAACTTGCATATATTTAAAGTAATACGAAAGACGGATTTATGTGCCTCGTGTGGAATTGCCTTATAAAGGAGCGAACATGCTTGGTGAAAAAAAGCCAGCTCCCTCCCTATCTACTAAAAAACCTCCATTCGTCAACTTCAATCTGTTTCTAGCACTCACCTCCGTAAGTTTATTACGCACAAAATAACAAACCATATTTAGTTATTTTTATATTATAATTAACCTATTCAAAACACTTCAAAAGAGATACACATTTAAAAATGAATAATAATAATTTCTTAACTAATAAAACAGTCATACACCTAACAGACCTACATACACAAATCCAAGATATATTCATTTTTGTTGGTTATTTTATTGCAGAGAAAAGCTAGCAAGATTACGCCAAGGCTGTTTCATTTCCTATCTAAGATCATAATTATTAAAAACAAACTTTTCCTGATATTCCATTAAAATAATTAAATCTAACTCAAACTTTACGAAAAACACTTAGCTATAATTTAAATTATTATTTCATATTACTTCTTCATAATTAATATATAAAGAAACAAATTTTGGTTTGATTTGGAGGATTTTATTATATTTTTCCAGAAGGTAAATGCAACATGGTATGTACGTTACCAGGCATCAGCAGTGTTACGTTTAACATTCACATAAAATATAAAGGAGAAAAGTTATGTTACTGGTATGAAACTGTTCAGGAAATTCCAATCTATAAATTAAAACAAAAATTGTTTTGTTAAAAATGTCTTTATAATTTCCCTTAACGGTAGTGTTTTTTTTAACAAATTGTCAAAAATTGTTTCCAAATAGTGCGTTTTATCGTTTTACTCGGGGGTTGAGTATGTGCATCAAGATACAATTTTGTGATAGATGTGATCTCTTTAATTTGTTTTGCTATGTGTTTTGTCTTGTTAAATAATTAACTTTTTCTTACAGATTTAATTTTTTTTAAGTTTGTGTATTTATGTTAATTATTGCGCATTTTTCTTCTTATTGTTTAATTGTATTTTGTGAGTATTGATCAAATATGTTGTTTTATACTTGATTTATATGACTTGTTTTATACAAATATTTTTGTCAACAAAAGAAATAAATAAATAAACATCGTAAAATAAAACAACTGTTATATGTATCTCCTGTTGTTAACATTTTACTTCTTTAAAGTTTTTAAATGATTGTGTAAATATAAAATAATGTACAAACAACATTATTATGTATACACCTTTATTTTATTTGTATAAATGTTTGTTCTGGTATAAAAAATAGTGTAATTTATGTATAAACAATTTTTATATTGAAAGTTGTTAAAAGTATTTGCTTCTTTCTTGTTTAAGGAAACCATATATAATTATTATAATTAACTATATAATAACTATATAATTAATCATATTAAGGGTCGGCTCTAGTAAAACAGAAAGCAACCTGCGACTCCAGCGTAGCGGCGGTAGGTTACGCGGACATTGCTCATCCTAAATCCATTTAAAACCCGAAATTGTTCAAATAGCGTTTTCAAAAAAATACCAAACTCTTGGGGACAAAATTCTTCATCCGAATGGCTTGATAATTTTTCGCTATAATTAATAGTTACATCGTAAAAAAATATTTAAAGTCACCCTATAGCGGCGGTAGGTTACACGGACATTGCTCAGCCTAAATCCATTTAAAACCCGCAATTGTTCAAATAGCGTTTTCAAAAAAATACCAAACTCTTGGGGACGAAATTCTTCATGCAAATGGCTTGGTACTTTTTCGCTATAACTAATAGTGACAACATAAAAAATTATTAAAAATTAATTTTTTAAATTGTTAATAAATATTAAACAAAACGTTTTTCTTAATTTTGGAAAAGCCATTTGCATGCGTATTGGCCATAGCTTTAAAATGACATATCGTTCATAATTATCCGATCAAAAATAAAGGAAAAATATGGATTTTAATTTAACATTGGTCTTATGGAGTGTCAACCAACATGGCCGACAGCTAGAGCCGACCCTTAAATCATATTTCAACTTATTCATATTTAAGAGGAAATCAATATCATAAGGTTTGAGTTAACATTAGGGTTGTTATTCGCCTATTAATACTATTATTAACGACATTATTAATAAAAAGGAATCACGAGACATTAATTCTTTACTTATTTACGCATTTTGTAATCAAAAATTGTCTTTTTGCTGATAGAAAAATGGTGGTGTGGAAATGAGCTGCTTAATCTGGGTCTGGAGTATAACGAAAGCAATATCAACGGCAACTCAAAGCGCTTGGATTCATACACGTTTGTAGTTAATTACTTGGCTAATGAAAAGTCCTCGTCATAGAAACTCATTTTGTTGATTAAAGCTACTTTAAAAATTAATTAACATGCAAACAGTGTTTTTTCAAACAAATTGTATATGGACAGTCCGACAGCTCTAAACTAAATCCCAAACTATAATAAATATATTTTTAATGAACAAACCTTTCATATATTTATAAACATTGATTTAATTTTAAGTCATAAAATAATTATAATTCACAAAATATTATGTACTGAAGGTTTGTAAATTGAGTGAATGTTAAAAGTATTTATTAAATTTCTATAATTTTCGCCTGTATTAAATATAATCCCCTACAACAATTATATACTTAGTAAAATATACCTACGACACGATGGGATTTATTTGTAAAAAAATTTTAAATCGACCCTTTCTATCTCTTTATAAATAAATAAGCACAACATTCTGAATAGTGAAATTAATACATAGTGAAAAAATACCTGAGATTTCATTCGGATTAGTAAACTGGTCAGATGCTAAACTGAACCACTATTAACATTTTACAATACATTGAATACACATTTGTACACTTTACCTGGTAAAGTACAAGAGGTTATACCTTTTAGAAATAAAAATACTTCTCAGGAGTTAGTACAAAGAACATTTATTCATTTTTCCAATTAATTGTTTAAGTTTATTTTTGTGGAATGATAGAAATTCAAATAAACAAGTAAGTGATTATATGTTAAATAAAGATAAAAACTATAAATAATATAAAGCTAGATGTCGTACTTTCCAAATAACAATAATAAAACAAATATATGAGAATCTTAAATCAAATAATATTTTAACTTATAATCAATTATAAAATAAAAAGTTATGTTATTAATTAAACAAATAAAAGAGCACTGTGGCGACAAAATCACACTGATTTAAATCAAAACACCGAACCACAAAACAAGGAACAAAAACAATAACTAAACAACTAAATGTAAGTTATTTAGTGTTAAAAACCCTCTGAGGATGACCATGTCATCGAAATGTACATAAGAGTAACGTATTAAACATAACTTACATTTAGTTGTTTAGTTATTGTTTTTGTTCCTTGTTTTGTGGTTCGGGGTTTTGATTTAAATCAGTGTGAATGTTATTATTGTAAAGTTGTTAAAGTTTGTACTATAGTTATTAAGTCAAGCAGTCTTTTATTTTGTATTTATTATTCCATAACAGATGATACGGGATTGAATTAAATCATCAGATGAAAAGAAACACTCACATACAAACATTAGTACACATTAAACAGAAATAAATAAACATCAAAATTTGGTACTGCAACAGCTGTAATGAAATAATACATACAAAATACAAGACTGCTTGACGTAAATACTATAGTATAAACTTTATTACTAAGCAGTTGCAAGGCATTATGGAAATTATAATTACCCTACAAATTACTTAAATAAAAGGCTTAATAAAAAACCCCTTAAACAGAGGTTTAGATTACATTAGCCTAATACATCCCAAAATTTTCTAAACACTCGAAAAATAAAAATCGAATAGTTATTAATTCATTAGTGAATATAGATACAAATATACACTTATTATGTATAGTATATATATGCAAGTAAAACTTAAAAATTGCAGCACAGGCATAAATGTATGTATGAATGAATGCAAAATTTGCATTATCACCAGAGTCTGCTGTATATTTCAATTTATTTGTGTTTAATTTATTCTATTATTCAAAATCAGTCTGCAGTTTGTACTTTGACCTTATGGTTTAGCATTCCGATTCTACATAAACTATTTTTTCTTTCAAGACTTATCTTTGGGTTTCAGAGTTTTATAGTCATATTTTATACATAATGTTATAATGTCGGTTGTTTTAAACTTACCTTAACTGCAAATCAAAGTTTAAAATTATGTTACTGACAAACTAGGATTTAAGTAAAGTTACCACGTCTGATAATATTACTGAAGTGGGAGTTAAAGTTTTTTATCTTTTACGTAGGCATAAACATATATTATACATGCCCCATGACGCCAGAAGAAGTAATTTTGACTTTCCGATAACAAAATCAGTTAAAGTCACTTTTAAGTCTTTTCAAACTATGCAAAGTAAAATACGAACAAAAAATAAACCTACTATGTATGTGACACAAACACACACATATATATATTATATTTATATTAACATTTAATAAACATAAATAAGGTATAATATAAACATCTAACAACAAATGTACAATAAAATCCTCTCAGTAAGTCGAAAAGCTCAATGCATTGTTTCTTATACGTGTAACACTGTATAAAACAACGACCAAAGAGATCAGTACGACGATAAAGGGGAAAACAAAATATCCTTTGCAATGAAACATAAACAAAGTTTTCATACTTTGTTTTTACTGATCTTTACTGTAAAATAAACAAAATATCTCTATTTATTGATTCTAAAAAAGAACAGAGTGTTCATACATTCCCATACAAATGTATTACACGTATTGTACTTAAAGTAAATAAATTCAATATTAATACGCTTTAGAATACCTTCTCTGACCGTCTAAATGTTTTAGAAAATATAATATAATTTTCCCGTATTTAATTTACTCTCAGAAAATATTACAAAATATTAGCATAATACAGTATATTAGTTAAACATTGTAGGATATACCAACAATAAATACATTATACGTGTAAAACCAAGTATATTTAATTTTATTATATTTTCTGAAATAAAAATTCACAGATCTAATTTTTTATTGATAAAAATAATTAGATCAAAAAGTGTTCAATTGAAATTGAAATATTTAAACAATTCTACACACAATATATTTAAAAAGTTATGATATTTTCAATTATAATATAACAGTATGAACTAAAAACTCAAATTTTTTGATAATTAAAATAGTATTTTTAACCAGTAAATATTTATTCTGAAATATCATTGTTGTACATTTAGATGATAATTTTTAAATAAAATTATTGTTATTTTAAAAACCGAACCGTTAAAAATACGTTAAAGGTAAAAACTGATTTTAATTTTTTGAAAAAATACGAATTTAACAAATTTATTTCAAACTAACTAAAACAACGTTGTTATGAAAGTAAATAGTTATACAACAAAAAGATAAATATTTGTATTTATACAATAATTAATGTAATTTAAAAAAAAAACATTTGAAAAATGTTTGTATTGAGAAAATAATACAGATTACAAATGTTCAAATTGTATGGTTAAAAAACATACAAGTATTAATAACAAAAAAATATATTTTTTTAAACTGCATAACTGCTTCTTTGAACCTTTCAAAATAGCTTATGTCTATTAATTCATTTTAATTTTAAATTTATTTATTAGGTCAAATTTATTTTACAGATGTCCAATATTTTGCATCTTTATTAACCCAATGTGGTTTCTGCAAGTGTTAACAAAGTCCATTTTAACTTACAATAATACATCGATAAAAATTGTATTTAGTTTTAAAATAAATTCTAAATAATGAATACTGTTTAAAGGTTTTAAGTAAGTTTTAAAATAACAACGTCAGTAAAAACTTTTGTGTTAAATAGTTCAACATGATTTAATATTTTGTTGTTTGCTATAGTTTAATAAACACATAGTAGTTTAAATTTATTCATTTATAATGTAAGATGTTCAAATAAAATACATGACGATATCCCAAAGAACTCTGCTAGACCTGTTGGAGAGACAAATTAAATGTATACATTTATTATTTTATTTATTTCTGGCGTACTTAAATAACTTGTTTGGTGAGTGTACGTTGTCTTTGTAAATCATTGTTTGACTAGTACATTTTCACGTTGTTTAATTGAAACATTTTATTGCATAGTATTTTTTAACTGGAAATTTGTCTAATAACAGACGCATTGTACAACAAACATTGTGAAACAAACATGATTATCTCACAGGTGAACAGCATTACATGACACTTGTGCTACATATGAAATTCATGAATTGAACTTTAAGATAGTTAATATAGGTTTTAATTATTGAACGTAGTAGAATACATAATACTATTAATGATTTGCAGATTATTAATCCGTTAACGGTTTGCTATGCAGTTTTTAAAAATGTGTTTTTTGGTTATTAATACTTAAAAGTTTTTTAACCATACAATTTGAACATTTGTAATCTGTATTTTTTTCTCGGTACAAACATTTTACAAATGTTTTTTTTTAAATGGCATTAATTATTGTATAAATACACACATTATTATTTTTGTAAAGTCAAGCTACTCGTATAAGGCAGTGAGATAGAGGTGGACATTCCGGTTAGGTGTTAATCCCGATTCTTGCATAACGTTGTCCCCGTAGATGCAAACTAATAATAATTTCTAAATTTACAAAACCGAACTGAACTGATAATTTATTATTGAAATTAATCAATAGTAAAAACTTTAGGCGCACAGTATAGTCTGTAATGTAAAACAGTTAAATATCTAACCAATATTTTTAGAATTTACATAAATGTATTACAAAGTGTATTTATATTTAAATTATTTATTTAACTTAATAAATTTATGTGGTTTTTTATTTTGTGCCATCAAACTCAAGGTTTTAGTCATTTAACATCTTTGTTTTAATACATTTTGCGTAAAGAGGTTATTACTTAGATTTCATCTGCAATGTTACATCAAATTAACACATCGCCAATGGAACCATATAGTAACTATTCCTCAGCGCGTTATTTCGTTACAAATGTAACAAGGTTACTACAATCTATCACCAAGATGCCACGAAACTTTGCAGCCTATTACAACGATTTAACGGTAATTTCATTCTATAATAGTAAATAACGAAAACATAATCAATACCTCTGAATCTGTAAAATTACAAAAGAAAAACTTGAAGGAGTCTTACATTGTTTTATAAATGGATTTTGTAAATCTTAAAACACAACAAATTCATCAGAACAGAACAACAATCTCTCAGTGTTAAACTGCTTAAAAAATGACATATCATACAATAAGTGGACAACAAAACCCTTGTTTTAGAAAACACAAAACATACAACTTATTAGGAGTTTAATTAATGTGTTCTAAAATAAACAATTTCCGAAATAGATAAATATTGAGCCTAAATTCTAGGTAATGATTAAAAAATGGGAATAAGGTTGATCATATGTTACTATGGAAAGGATTGGAACAACCATATTTCGGTACAATTTTCTAGAGTAAAACAGATTTCAACAAATATTTTATGTTGGAGAAAATAAACACATATTTTATAAAGAATTACTAGAAATAAATATATTGAAAAGCATATTAGTCTATAAAGAAACTAAAACTTAAAAGCAGATACCCAACAAAAACTCTGGGATTGGAAACTTGTATTTTTAAAGTCGAACTTAAAGCCCTAGAGGAAATGTAACTCTTAAAGCACTAAACCAAAGTTAGCACTTACCTCGTTGAGTCTTTTTGGATTTCAATTCACAAAGCAAACTAGTTTTATTATTACAAAAACTTTAATATCATTAAAAAACGTTATTAAAAATTTATTAATATTTTATTTTTGTAACTATATTTATTTGTATTAATAAAATTACTGTATTTTTAGCTGTAGTAACTGTTAAAATAACTTAATTTTACATGTCACACTTATTAAAATACATACTTACATTGAACTCAAAATCAATTTATTGATACCGGTACTAAGTAACGTATCAGTTTTTTCTTCTTAACGTTAAAGTAAATAACAATACGAGTTTGAAACTCCTGTTTAGAATTAGAACTCCTGTTTAGAATACATTCAAAATAAACTAAATATTGAATGTACCGAGGTATACACGTTTCATAGACAATTTTATAGCTTCTTTCTAAGATCTATTGTAATAGAAGTTCCACTACAATTCCAATTTAATTTAACATGTATTTCGTAGTGAAACGTTATAGTCCCCTGAGAACACATACCGCTTTTAATGCTTTGTTTAATGTTGCATTGCACATCGGAAAATGCTTGCAGTTTTGTATTTGAGCTACAAATTTTAATACATGTACAATACTTTAACTGTTTAGTTATAAAGTATAGCCTCTTAAAGTCAAGTTAAATTAAATCTTTGTTTTGTTTTAACAACATTATTGGTTTTACAACATTAACTATATTTCTTAAACTTACAATATTAAATACTATTTCATGGGATTTTTGTATTCTTTGATTGGAGTAAAATAGGTACACCTTTAAAATATATGTTTAAGTAAAATATTACATGTAGATTTATGGACATGCCTTATTATAATTCAACCGTCTAAGCAATATCTAATTAGATTGAATTAAGTGTTTCAGGGTTGTACAAAACTTTTAAGATATGTCCAATGTTATTAGAATACACAAAATGTAACCATAAATAATTTGTTCTTCAGATAAATAAACCTTTTCTTCTGTTATACAAACAACATTTTATTTATAGTATAGGTAATATATAAAAATGTATTAATTACACCATTCAAAATATAATTTGGAAGGTTAGGTAATATTCATAGTTACAAAAGGAAAAATGAATGTTCTAGTTATAAAATAATGGAGTGTTTAATTTGGTTAATGAATTTGAATTAGGTTTAGCACAATTAATTAATTAATAAAGACGCAGAAATAAAGATATGTATTATTATATAGTGAAACCGAATTAGTTACAATAATTTATATTTGTAATTAATTATAATATGAATACGAATGGGAAATAATAAATAATTTGCTATACTGGTGAAACAATTATGTATATGTTACTGTTATATGAAACAAATAAATAACAATAAGTAAAAAAGGATCACAAAGAAACGCCTTACTCAACTCATAACAACTTTGAATCAAGTTTTACTATACAACTATAAATTCAACCACAAATTATTTTTTTTATTTGCATAATTTCTATTCTCTTGTTGAAAAAACACAAGATTGCATTTAATGTTCATAAGTATATTATTTGTGAAATCTGTTGTTAACATAATAGCTTCTTTGTTATAAATATAATGCCAATCATATTTTATTTAAAATGTGTTAAGTTAACGTCACAACAAAATGAAAAAAATAATGTTATTATATCAACAGTACAATTATATAAATTCAACCGTAACTAACTGTTTATTTAATAAACGTATTTTAAAATTTTACATGTATGAAATAAAATGAACATACATTATTTAATTTCTTATAACATATACAAATACATATTGAAAACATATATTTTGTTTGTATAGTGTTATATTTCCTGTTAAAATAAAATAAAATAAAATTAATTGCTTATCGACAGTTTTTAGATAAAGTATAAAATACAATTTGTTCTTGTGTATAAATAATCCTTTCTTTTTTGTACAAAATAAATAGTTGTAATTTTATTTTAGTTCAAAAGGAAGAAAAATCACAAAACATTTATTTAACTTCAATCAAAAAATTAAATGTTTACTCTCAACGAAACTGTTATAACAATTTTATTGTTCTACATGGATTGTATATTAAACTTACTAATATTATTATTCAATAAAATTTGTTTGGTGTACAAAAATGTTGGTATGGGAACGAGATCTGTTTAATCTGGGTTTAGAGTACAG
Source organism: Philaenus spumarius (assembly GCA_018207615.1). Classification (NCBI taxonomy): domain Eukaryota; kingdom Metazoa; phylum Arthropoda; class Insecta; order Hemiptera; family Aphrophoridae; genus Philaenus; species Philaenus spumarius. The sequence goes on from JAGFPH010000788.1 coordinate 336,610, forward strand.
CTAAAGCAATGCCAAAGGCAACTCAAAGCAGAATGTTTAATGTATACACGTGTCTAGTTAATTACTTGACTAATGAAAGTCCCAGTCAGTTAGTCTAATATTATGATACTTTAAACATGACTAGTTATTAAAATAGTTTTTCGTAAAAACTATTAATAAATGCATAGTATAACAACTTGAATTATGGTTGTATTACATATATATATTTTACTTTTATCTTTTCTATATTTCCTGATAGCATTTAATAAAACTAAATAATTGTAATCGTCAGTTTTCAGTTAAAGAAGATAATACAAGTTTCCCCTTGCATATAAATATTTGTTTCTTTCATGTGCAAATATTTTAACTTCGTTACTATCAGTTACATTGTTATTGCAAACTTAATTGTCGTAAATGAAAATCATATTAAATTAACGTGAATATTTTATTTAAAGAATGAATCATTAATATATAAAAAAATTTGCAATGATAAAAGTGCTGCTTAATCCATGTCAGACGTATTACGGACGGATATCACGTTTCTAGTTAATTTCTCGACAAATGACAAGTCCCTTTAGTAGAAACTAATTTAGTTCAATTTAAAGCTACATTGTGCATTAATTAATATACAAATTTACTAGATCTGTCTGACTAATTTTCAAATAAAACTCAAACACTTATAAATATACTTCTCATTGTACACAATATTCAAATATTTTATACGTTTTACTAAATTGGGATAAACAGTTACAATTTACACAATAGGTATTCAAAGCTTTAATATTGAATAAAATTATATTTAATATCTAAACGGTTTTGTTTCTAGAATTTCTCGGAAAGAAATTTCGGTCTTGATTCTCCATTGAAATCGACTGAGTAGCGTAAAAGAGAACTATGCATCAGTTGAATACTTTTGTAGCAAATTTTTATGCAAGAAAATGTTTGTATATATTATTTGAAGTTATAATTAATGTCTAAAAAAATGCTAGAGATTCGCTATAGATAAGTAAATTGGTCTCAATGTTTTACTTGTAGCATTGTTGGCTTTTACCGGTCGTTATTGTGCATTGGTAGAATTAAAAATAATTATGAAGTTTATGTACACTCTTTGGCCTATATTGAACCATTTAAATTATTTATTTTAAGTAGTATATTTAAAAAATATGTATGTGGTTATATTTAACTACAAATAAGGTAAACTAGTAAAAATTATTTAGGTTAACAAAATCATAAAATTTAATGTAAGTTAAGAAATAATAAAGTATAGTTAAGATACAATAAAATTTAAACTCCTATCGTTTAGAAGCCATATGTGTTCTATGTTATTCGACAGTCAATAAACGTATACAAAATTTATAGAATTTAAGATAAATGTTGTAGAGAATAGAATGTGCTATGAAATGAAAAATTTACGGTTGTACTTTTTAACAACATAGATAGTTATTAAGCAACAGATAATCTTAGAATTTTAAAAGAAAATCTGAAACAAATTCATTTACTACAACTTTGCTACTGAAAAAAAGTATTACGTTAATATTATGTTCATTATTTCTAAACGTCTGTATTTGTTCGTTCTTCAGTGCAAACGTTTGAAACTTGAAATGTAATAAACTAATTTCAATAGAAATTTCCAATTTAATTAACATTAAATATATTCAACAACTTTGGAAATGCAATTGGTTGTCTCTAAAATGTTTTAATAAAATCTTTCAGAGATTCTTAATTTTTTTATATAATATGTAAATATACCTTGCTTAACCTTGGAAAGTTTAAATCAAACTTATCCTAAAAGATTAAAATATGCTGAACTCCTATCAATAGTTCTTATTTTATAAGGTAATACAGAATTCATACAGAATTTATAACATAAATATAACTATAATGTGTCAATATAACAAAATTGCACTTATCTTTTGTGTATTTCCATTTATTTATTTTGTTAATGTATGAAATTATGTTAAACCAATCTGTACTTTGAACTTCATTCAATATATGAATTTCCTAATCCTAAGCCAACAATGTAATATATTGTTTCTTTAATTTCTACATACAATATTTTACGTTATATTTTACATATAATGCTATTAACAAGTATGTTTTAAGTTGTTATGGAAAAAAATATGACTTTAACCGCAAAACAAACTTGAGAGACCAAGGACACTTGACAAATAGGTAATTTCAAAAACTACAAAGATTAAAGTCACTTTTAAAACGTTAAGCTATTTCCAAATAAATTATAATATAAAAATTTTGAATTTATAATTTTGTTCAGTATTCTTGTTTTTTTGTTGTTTGAAAACTATTTATAATTACAGGTAAGCTCCGGATAATTGGATTTTCTCCCAATAAAAGGAAAAGGGTCTATTTTAATTTATACACGTTTTATAACTTTAACGTTTGAGTACTATCATCGCGTTAATACGTTCACTGCTAAGAAAGCACATGTGAGCTTGACACTGAACATTACGAGAAGCAGCCGAAGCACAGTGCATTGCACGCCACCCCCATATTGGGAGTATTTTCAATACACAATAAATTGCGTGCTTCGCACGCCACCCCACATGATGGGAGTATTTTCAATACACAGCATATAGCTGATAATTGAAATTTAATTGCTGAATCAGATAATCAACAATTCCGATAATTGGAGTTTTACTGAATTGTAATTGAACTTTGGTGCAGTTTAGTTTGGAGATCAGTGTATATATTTAAAAAGAATGCAGTGTCGTGTGGTTCATCAGTAATAGAGCGTATTAGATACATAATAAATAAACATGTAATTTAGAAATAACTAATATGAGTTCGTCTGCAAAATGATAACAATAAAAAACAAGTCTTTTCTATTTATTTATTTATCTCTTGGTCACCTTGATCTAATTCTGTGTATAGTAATAATATGATTATGAACAATGTTCTATGACTTAATCACCTAACATGTATATGATCAAATACATGAGGGTGTAATATTAATCTTTAACACTGACGTAAGTTCAGAAATAAATTTCCTCATTAACTATTGTCTAGTTGTAGACAATATTTAATTAAGTTTTCAATATTTAGAGAAGATGCTAAAATCTTTAATATTTTGTTTTTTTTATTTCCTTTGATATGTAAAAACCCTATCCACTGTTTTATGTAAAATGCACATGGTATGTTCCCAGGCACAACATAAATTGCCACTTTGTTTCTTTCGATTCAGAGCACCGTAAAACAAGTTTCAAATCTCCACTTTGTGTTTTGATGCAGGGAATATTTTACATCAAACAATGTTCTACTTTTTTCTCCCAACGACAAGCTGATTCAATGCTTGTTATTTTATACAACGTTAAAAGACGGAAGAAGCGAAGTGTTATTAAACACTATAACTAATGTTTGCAATTATTAGTGAGTAATTGCAATGTGTTTTCGTAGAAACGTAATTAAATTATAAATGTTTTTTATTTATTCAAACAGTACACCATTTTTGTTCTTATTTTGTTCTAATAACGACGTGGCAAATCGTATGTACGGTAATGGAAAATATTGGATTTCTATATCACATATTTCCTGCTCTAACTTAATTGTATCTCTTAAAAACATAATATAATATGATATCATATTATTCTTTTAAATCATAATAATAATCCAAACCAGAACTTGAACGAACACAATATTTTTATAAACAGTTCTAAAATTTCTTTGTCTAAAAAATCAGTTTTTTATATAAAACGTAGGCCTATAATATTTTTCCCCCAGATATTCTGACTTGGATAATTTTGATATTTGCATTATTATCAGTCTGTACAAAATTTATATAAGACATAATAATTACACTTAACGTACGACTCTAGTTTATTCTCAAATTGCATAGATTATTTGATCATAAAATTCTTATGGGAACCCATATTTATTTTGAAATTCGTTTATCTTTGACATTATTTTACGTACATTCAAATTGTATCCTTTTAACAAACACATATTTAATTTTAAGAAATATTAATTATTTCAACGGGGACATATTACCTAAAACAACTTTCGTCTTATAAACTTTTAGATCATTAATATAACCTGAAAATAAACAGCCTTCTTACTGAATCCCCCTCCCCCTTCATAGCTCGGAAAAATGGCTTACGTTAACATAAAACTTCTTCTTTACAATGTTTTAATTTTAATTTAAATAATATCCTACATTATGTCGAACATACCCACTATATATTAATAGTTTTATAAAATACTAAGTGAGATTATAGGCTACTAGACAAAAAGCTACACTTAAGCTTGCCTTAATAAATAGGTATAAATGTTTAAATTACCAAAAACTTCAATAATCAACTTTTTTTTTAAATCACAAATCAACTCTGGCGCTTTCTCATGTTAGAACTTTTAGTTTCGCCTACTGGCTCAATTAACTCGATGATGAAAGCAAGACTCAACCACTCCAAACGAAAAACAAAAAATAATAAATGTTTTCAACTTTCTGTTCAGCCACATTGAATGCATCTTTAAATACTAAAGAGTTCCTCACCTAATGACTGTTTATATGTATATGATTAAAATTTTTTTTAAACTAAATAATAATACAATCAAAAATTCGGATAAATCAAAAACTGTAAACATTCGTATACAAAATAAACGTAAATGATATTAAATTTGTTACTTAACATTTTCTAGAGTCACAGAATTATATTTCTATATTCATATTGCATGATAGTAATATCTTAATAGCCAAACGATAAGGGTAAAGTTTTATGGTATATGTTTTGCAATTGGGTCAAAAAATCAAAGTTCGCTTTTGTTGTCAAACTGAAACAGTTTTCGTGTAATGGAATGTTATTTTTCTTTATTTATTACGAAAGTTTGTATGACTGTTTAATGAGGAAGCTTTTTTTATTTTCCTAATTTTACTTGGAGTCTTAACGATTGATGTACCGATAAATGTAATTATAAAGACATAGATTTAATTATAAGGAAATAAAGTGAACATGTTTAAAAAACAATGTAATGACTTGCTAAATAGCATATTATGTTATTAAGAAATTTAACCAAATTGTAATAATTAATAGTTGCTCGAATTTATACAAAACATAATTTGAACTTATGCGTAAGAATTGTGCTCCAATATCATCTGTCAGACAGATTAGAGTATCGGTTCACTACGCGTGAATCGTTTTACATTTATAATCAAACAAGGGTTTGATTCAAACGATGTTCATAGCTTTTATTATTTGTACCCTTTCTATCTTCGAGGCAGACTTAAAAGCATGAATATAATTAGTCATCCGAGTAATCCATCAAATCTAAAGCAATATTACTCCTGCTGAGATTAATTACTTTTAATTAAAACCTGGCCTTAGTTTCAGTTTTCATTTTATTACAGTTAAATTTATATTTCATTCTAATAAGTTTTTATTTATATTTTTATTTAAACAAAGTCACTACTTTTATGCTTATTTGAATCGATTAGAATTAATATTTATTATCATTTATCACCAAAATCAAACTTTTTTACTGCCCAATAATTTTATTCGTTTTTCGAATTGAATTATTATTATTAAATTATTATTATTATTAAATTATTAAATTAAAAGCTTATCAGCATTTTATTTATTTAATCAATGAACAGATATAAAACTCCATTGTATCGTAAGCTATACCTAAATGCAAAATGGTAGTACTATATATTATTAATAATTTAATGTTTCCACGTTTCCAGGTATCTATGTGTATGTAAGATAAATTATATAAATAAATAAAATATACAAATAAATTACAATAACTTTTATTTTTCCGTCAGTAGTCTCTTTTGTTTATTCTTATCCCACTTTTCGGTATGACTATCCTATTATCAGAAAATCCTTTGATGATTGGAGGTTGTTAAAAGATACATACACATTTAAGAAAGAACACAGTTATTAGGTGCGCAACTTGACACAGGCAGTCGGTAATGTTTACGGGCTCAAAACTACTATTTGTCGCGGGTTTAATTGATTCTGATCGCTGTGTCGTTTAGTGTGTTAGAGTCTAAATTCAACTGGTAATTTAATTAATAATTGGTGTTCCATGTTTTTGTGTTTTACTTTAAATGCCTTATAAGTTATAAACTCTTCCGCAGCGTTTATAAATTTACCTTGACTGCAAATCCACATTTAATTTATGAAAAGCACTGGTACACGGGCTTTGGCGGTACTTTAAACCAATAAATATTTGGTAGCCATAAGGTACATAACCTAGAAACTGTGTTTTTTAACTTCCCGCTAAGAAAATTGAAAATTTTCTAAAATCGGGAAGTTATTGGTTTCACCCAGTTTTTCGAAAATCGAGTATTCATCA
>JAGFPH010000788.1:347897-371458 GCA_018207615.1 Philaenus spumarius
GTGACCCGCTTATAACTTTTGAACGGCTTAACCGATTGGATCCTACCAAACGGCGTTCTAAAGAGTTCCATCAAACTTAGATTTCCTGAAAATTTCAACTAATTCGGAACGGTAGGTTCTGATAAATTTCGAAAAAACTAAGAAATACAAAATTTTCAAATCAGTTTTTTTTTTAATAACTTTTAAACGGCTTTACCGATCAATTCCAAAATCTAATCAGCTTTTAACCTTAAAAAGCGACGTCGATCGCTCCCAGTCCGGTCAAAAACGGTTAATTCGTTCGTGAGATATCGTGAACGAAAGAAAATCAAAAAAGTGTTTTTTCTCAATTTCTCCGAAATTTTTCATCAGAAAAATTGTTTTTGTCGATTTTTAAATGGACTCAAAAAACTGCATCGATTGCCGCAAATCGCATAAAATTCGGTTGATTCATTCGCGAGATATCGTGAACGAAAGAAAATAAAAAAAAAGTGTTTTTCCTCAATTTCTCCGAAACTTTTCATCTGAAAAATGTTTGTTGTTCATTCTTTCAATGGACTTAAAAAACTGCATCGATTGCCGCAAATCGCATAAAAATCGGTTGATTCATTCAAACGTTATGGCAGTTCAAAATTTCCAAAAATAGTGTTTGTTGTAATTAAACTTAGCGGGAAGTTACATGGATGGCCTTTAGGGTCAACCGTTTTCCAATTTTGTTTTTATGTGTTGTGTTTATGTGTTTGTGTTTTTAACTTAGATTAGGACAACCTATGAATTAAGGAGGTATTTAAGGTCACTGACTTAAACATATATGCATTTATTAAATGTGTTTTTATTTTGCTTGCAGTAATACATTCTTTATCATCTTAAGCCTATACTATTCACTAAGTATCAACAATAGTAGTGTTAGCAGATTGTGTACAAAAACTTTACTGTACATATATTGTAAATAAAGTTCATATTGTCTGGTTTTGCCAGCCATTAAACATTAACATCTAACAATTATATTTTCTAATCGTTTTTGGTAGTTAGTAATGTCTTTTGTTGCCTATATTTACATATAGTTCAATATTAAGAGTAAAATACTAATTCCGGGCCTAAAAATCTGATATAAGGTCGGTAATGGTAAAACAATTACCCGCCTTATTTTAAGATGATATGTGTGGTTATTAGTACTCACAGGACAGAATATTTTGTGTACGATAAGAATTTAGACTTTTACTGTTTAATATAATTAATGATTTTTAACTTTCATTATTTCGGAAAATATTTGTAAAATCACGTAGGGTATTCATATAAAGCAAATAAAACAGTTTAGTAAGTTCAACCCAATATTAAAACAACATAATAAAAATTTTAACCCAATGTGTGAAATACTGTGAAAGATTCATCTGCAATTGTAAGGGTTTAAATACATTTGATGAAGATTTAGTTTTATGATAGCTATCAAGATTAACATACAATATTTTAATTACACTACTTAAATATGTTTTATATTAAATAATCATTAATTATTTTAAATTAAATTGTACAAATGATTACATGTAAAGGTAAGTTATCTTTAAAACTAAATTATATAAAATTTACCATCTTACTAAATATATTTCAATGGAAACTCTTTGATATTGAATTTAGTAATTAATTGATAACGTTTTAACAAAAATTATTTTTAATAGATAAATTATATTCATTACAACAATCATGACAGTAAATAATGTATTCAAACTACATAATAAGGGTAACATCACGCTTAATAAAGGACAAAGTTTTGCATGTAAAAACACACCACTTAAACCTCTTGAAGGCTACGACAAAACTGAATAATCTGGTTAACTATTGTTAACATTTTTCAATTCTCAACTTCTTTACGTAAAATGGTTCCTTTATTAATTTCTGCCTTTGTGTTTACTTAAACTTAGGTTTAAAAAATGTTGTACTTCTAGCCTCCAGGATTGTATATTAGTATTAAAACTTTTTGATTACCTTAAATGGTCCGTCACAATCCTTGTTTGTTTTTGTTTTTTTTTGTTTTTTTTTTTCAAATTTCCAGTTCACACTGGAAATTGAAACACTTAAAGAATTAAACTTTCTGGATTTACGTATATCTAAACACAACAATAGCCATAGTTTTGACATATACAGGAAACCAACCAATACAGATACAACCATCCATGCCACATCTACCCATCCTCATACCTAAAAACTTGCAACGTACCACAGTTTTATAAACCGTTTACTAAACAATCCACTAAATACAGAAAATTTCAACAAGGAACTTGGTACAATTAATCAGATTTCTGGCAGATTAGGACAGATTGCTGTATCTATTGATTACAACCTGAAAACAATAGGCAAAATCCTCCATAAACACATGATTTAGAAAATTAAAACTCCCAAAAACAAAATTAAATATGTCCCCATCGAATATGGAAGTAAGCTAGAATACACGCTGAAAAAGGAATTAGCGAAACTCGACATTATGCGGTGGCCGGCTAACAGAACTTCTAACAATTTAAAGAAAGCTCTGAAGCAGTAACAAATTGACAACGAGTTTGAAAACTCAGGTGTATATAAAATAACCTGTTCCAACTGTCCTAAATTGTATATGGACAAACAGGACGAACATTCGCAAGAAGGTTCAAAGAACATATTCCTAAACTCAAAATTGCCGAACAAAAATCAAACTTCGCGAAACATTTAACAGATAAGGACCACTCTTATAATAACATCAATTGTAATTTTAATATTTTACATAAATATAAAAAAGGCAACCTTCTTAATACACTCGAACAGTTAGAAATATATAAGGCCATAAAATCACAACAAGACATTCTTTTAAATGATAAAATACACCATAGTTCAAATGCCGTATTAAATACAATCATATCAATTAAAACACCGGTGGATCATGTTGACTTATTGAACACAAACATTATGAGTGGATACCACCTTCTTTGGAAGTGTGCCCTTGACTTCCACAGTGAACCATGCACGGCGATCATCTTTTCCATGTCGATGTTATAGTGTTTTTGAAGTTATACATCTTTGCGCCCGTTGTAATCTGGATGGGGTGTCGGTCGTGAAACCGCGTCACGCGTTAGGAGTACAATCCGGAAAGTGCCTTTTTATACCTTTTCTCTACAAGAGATACCTCAAGAGTCTCGGTGGGTGAGTGGTTAACGCACTCGACTTCCACGCTAGAATCCCTGGTTCGATCCCCCCCGGCTGGGAAATTAGTTTTTTCAAAAATTATAGGAAAGTATACGAATATACGAATGGCCAAATAAGTATAACTTCCACCGTCTGGTCCGACGCAGACCCAATTTTTATAGTGTGTGTTACGTATATTTATTTATTTATTATGACTGTGTTTGAAGATCTGACGATGACGTAATAGATAAGTCAAAACCGGTAATTTGAGAACAAACAAACAAGGATTGTGACGGACCATATAAGGTAATAAAACAAATTGCTTTAAAAGTTAAATAAAATATTTTAACTACAGATTCTAGTTAAACTAATTACGGTTATGCAATTCATTCAATACTCCTCCAATAATTATCAAAACTGATACAAAAATATAATCTGTTTGGCTTACAAGGATTGTTTTTCATTTTGCTTATCATTATACTTTGATTTTATTATTATTATTATATAGTACTATAAAATATGAAAAATGTAGACATTGTAAAGATGAAAAAGTGTTGACTTTAATTACACATTGATTAAATAGAATTAAAGAACATAAAAAGATATACCGATAAGAAAACATTTACTAAAACCCTCTTTAAGTGCTCCTTGTATAGCTTTTATGGCATTGTATAAAACTACGACCAAATTGATTAGTTTAGTGTTGCATGCAGTAGGAGAAAACACACAATACACTTCACCACAAAATGAAAACTTTAAACGTGGGTTTTAGCATACTTTAAATCGTAAAAACAAATTATGAAATGAATCCGTAAACGAACCGAAAATTTAACAGAGAAGTCACATATAATTTTATGTTTGCAATCTGTATACTTTCACAAATCAATTTATTAATTTGTAAACATATGAATAAAAAAACTTGAATCACTAAATTTTATATTTTATGTTTTCTTTGTTAACAGCTTAACTCGCTCGGAAAATGACAAACTATTCAAAACAAGGTGGGTTTTTATTAATTTGTAAATAACACTAAGTTGTACTGTGTTAATTATAAACAACTATATTATTCAGCCAGAATGTAAACCAATGTATTTAAAAAATAAATCCTTTAAAGAAAAAACTTAAAGAACTCCTTTCTCACAATTTGAAATTTTATATAAAATACATTTACACAAACAATATGATTTTAGCAGTAAATTTACATGTATTAAAAAGAAATATTGATAAGTTATAGCTAACATTTAGTTTTATTCAACAATACATTTTTATAATACTATACATAGTAAGTATTATGTATTATTATTAATATTAATTTTCTATAATAATTTTATATTTTTAGTAACATTAATATAATTTTGTTTGTATTTTTAATTATGAAGTTATAAGGAATGCATTTATTTTAAAATTGGATTGCCTTTAATTAATCTATTATTTTAATGTTAACTGAATTTATTTGTTCACATTTAAATAGTGAAAAAAAATTAAATCTGTAATCTGTGTTAATTAACTCCAGAATATTTGGTGAAGAGATATCAGACAACTTTCTACCCGAGTATTAATACTGAATAATTTGATCATAATACATAATAATATGTTACTATTTACTGCACAAATATAAATAAGTTTTGTAAGATCATATTATATGTTAAACGATTACATAATATAATCCAGTTCCAAAAACAATACAACAAAATTGTTGCTAAGAGAAAACAATTATTGTTTTGTAATTCTTATAAGAAAATTACTGTTGTCAATAATGTACTTGATTCTTAACAATGTTTCAAAACAGTATTATTTTAGAATACACGCAGAAATTTATATCCAAAAAGTTTAAATAAAAATGTGTATATGATTATATTAACAGTTGGTTAAATGGACCAAACAACGTATATGTAGATTACGAACGATTCATATGTTATGTAACTAGACAGTAAAAAATTTAATTTTCGCTAGATTTGAACGTATTTAAGTTGTGTTTGTTAGCTTTTCTTAATTTGATTAAGTGACTTTCAAAATGTATTCTTAAAAAAGACTTAATTCCACAGTAAACATTTAAACAAATTAACGGGTTTGGATCAGGCTCTGTATCAAATCTAACTTAGGTACATACCTTAAGGGTCTGCTCCAGTAAACGAGAAATCCACCGGAACGCAAACGCCTCTCACTATATCCCTATCTAAACAGTGCAATTTCTTGCGCTGACATTGCCTCATTTCAAACCATTTTATAAGTCTATCTTTTTTAATTGAGTGTTGAGAAAAAACTGAATATTCTTTATAAAATTTCGGATCCTGCTTGCAAATTATTTTTCGTTATTAATTTTGTATTGTGTTAGGAAAAAAATTCAATCTTTGTACTTACAAAATGTCAAAATCAAAAGCATTTAAAAAAAATGTAAATTGCAAGACGGATGCGTATTGTGACTGTGCTTAAAATGAGACCTTGCAAACAATTTCATGATAAAAAATAAACGAAATAAATGGTTTGAAATTTAACATTGCTCTTATGGGATAAAAATCCAAGATGGCTGCCACTACAGTAAACCCTTAAACAACCGTCGACAGTTCTAAATTGTGAATTTCGTTGACTACCGGTTTCGGAAGTCTTTACCTTCCATAGTCAATTCATAAGAAATTTAAAACTTAAAACAAATAAAACACACACTTAACACATAAATGACAAACATCACAAGTCCAAATTACACGACACATAACAAACATGCTGGCCAGCCGACTAAACGCAACTACTAACTCACCATATTAGTAGCTGCAGTTTAACTAGAATATGTAGTTAAAATATTTTAGTTAACTTTTAAAGCAAATTTTTTGTGATGTTTGTTATTTATGTGTTAAATGTGTTTTATTTGTTTTAAGTTTTAAATTTCTTATGACTTGACAATGGAAGGTTAAGACTTCTGAAACCGGTAGTCACCGAAATTCACCATTTGGAATTGTCGACGGTTGTTTGAGGTATGTACAGAAGTTAGATTCCAGGCATACCAACTAGGTTAGTTATGGGTTGTAGTACAGTTCATGAGGCAAATCAATATGTATATATCTGCATTAATGTTACATATTTATATGTATTCAGTATAATTTCCACAAAACTATTTATTACTGAGGAAAAATTTATTAATATCTGTGTATATAGTGATATTTTATAGTGATATGTGTAGTACAATTTTCAAGTAAGTTCATCATGGATTGCCCTAACTCCTAAAATGTCTTATGACTGAAGGAGCTAAACAGAGTACTATAATATTCAGTGTATTTTTATGACATATACATTTATAGCCCAATATCTCATATAAATGCATGGTCTTCAATGTCGCCAGAAAAGGTTTTCACTGCCAAAGCAATTTGGTGGAGTTGTTACTTACTTTGCATGTCTTATACTAACGACTGTATGTACTTAGTGAAATTTCGTTATAATTAAATTATAACACCATTTGTACTTTCACTAATTTACCTAAGATTCGACAGCTACATCATTGTCCAAGACAACCTTCTTTGTAATTCCGTAGCTGGTGAAACCTAATCAATGTGGCTAAATAACATTTGGGAAAGTACAAATACAGTAAATATATAATCACGATATTCCTGAAATATATATTTCTAATTTTCGAAAGATTTAGTTCATTGATTACATTTAAAATTATAACAATATTATAGTTAAAATAATTTTCATATTTTAAATAATCTTTCTATGCTGATATCATGCACAACAGTTATTTCTAATTTGTATAAAAATATTTAATATAAAAAACGCAGTACAGCAATTTACATCTACAAACTATTTAAATAGCAATAATTGTTTACTTTAAATTATATAAAATAAAATAATTTCAATAAATGTAATAACACTGCAAGTTAATTTATTCAAAATAAAGACAGAGATATAAAGTCCGCTTAAATTTTTCTTAAGATTATTAAATTTCTAAATTTAGGCTTGACAAATCAACTAGAACATCAAAGTCGAAAATTATAAGAAAACTCTGCAATAAATAGTAAACTTCTACAACATGTTTTATGATTTGTAGGAAAATATTTCTCTTAAAAATAAAACTTATATTTACTGCCAAAAATAACACTTTTTTCTTTTTTTGTCAAACATTTAAAACTAAAATCTTGCCTTTAAAACCTTATGCATCGTAAAAATAGATAATCCTAAGTACTACATCGTATAAACTTTTCATTTTTTATTGTTGAATATCTCATTTATCCTATTACTTTAAATGAGCAATTCTTGTATCTATCTTTGTATCTGTCGCGGATCTCGAAAACGGCTCTAACGAATTCAAAGAAATTTTGTATTTAGGTGTAGTTTTGACTTTTAAGTACGCCCATATAGTTGTATTTCGTGTAAAAACGCAAATTTTGAGAAAATCTAATTTAAAGGTTGAACAATCTTAACATAGGGTCTTAAGGGTTGCCATGTTGGTTACAAAATAACAACTAAAAAGTAAATAAAGCGATCAAAAGAGCTGTTTATAAACAAGCCAATTTATACTGTTTTAGCACGTTGTAAATAGAGTGGAATATAACTTAGATTGAGTAATAGAGTATTATCCAAAATCAGCTATTCATTGCATAGTTTTTAATTACTGTTAAAAAAACAAGCTAATTTATACTGTTTTAGCGCGTTGGAATTAGAATAAGTTGGGCCTGATTTAACAATTTATTTTGTCAAAAAAAGGTAAACTTGGCAAAGATGGATAAATTCGAATAGTCAACTTTGTAACATAGGCCTGGCTCATTTCTGAAACATAGCATTGAGGTTATGTTAATCCTGCAATAATGTTTACTATATTTAGGCCTGGTTTCAAAACTTTAGTTGACAGAATATAGTAGAAATAGGACTAAAATCGTAATGAAAGCCTCTCACGTTTCTAAAGCAAGTATTTGAGCTTATAATTAATCTTGCAATTGCTTTTAATATATTTAAGCCTGGTTTCATAATTTTACAAACCTATGTACAAACGAGCCAAAGATTAACGAGATTCCAACTCGAGATTCGAGATTAAGCGAATTTTTCAATTGCGAGCGAAGCGAAGGAGCCATCTGAGGCCGAAGGCCGAGGTGGGGTTGGTACGCGAAGCGTCGAAGGGCAGAGCCCCTAGTATTTAGTAATTCAACTAACAATTTAATTATCAGTTAAAATTCATTTAAGATAAAATAGCTATATAAGCACTACAGTTAACCACTGATTATTTGTTAACAACGAATATCTTCAATATTCTGGCTTTGAATATAAGTACTTTGCATATAAACATATGCATAATAGGCAAACTGCATTTTTATAAACATGAACCTTTTAACGTTACTCAAATTCGACAGACCTTACTACAGGCAGTCACGCTCCATTAATTTATAAACGTTAGAAAAATCTTAAAATAACATTATTTTGTTATTGTAATTAAATGTCATAAATAAATGAAAATATACTTCATTCGATTCATTATAATCAGTGATAGACTTATTAATGAAGAAACTATATTTATAACTGAAATATAATCTACGCAAAATCTTAGGGTTTTCTCTTTACCACTTGAAAAGAAATATAAATAAAATTAATCTTAAAAGAAAATGTTTCGTATGCACTATAGAAAACAACTGTTTTATGGTAGACTATTAAATGTGCCATTTGCACATAAAGGTTTATGTTAAACCATAAACGGGATGAAAGGATTTAAGTTTTTTTACATTATTCAAAAGACAGTTTTATTCAATATTTATACATGTTACCTTTTGTTTATATACTGTAGTATACTTACAGTTATGGACTAAAGAATTATTTAGTAAAAAAATTTCCATGTTGCTTTTTCTTACACATTTTGAATGTCTAATAAATGAATACACATAATACAGTATTGCTCAAGAATACAAAATAAAGACATTGAAATATAATAATGCTGGTAAAGTATTTTAATTAATGTTTTGCAATTTCTTGTTAAAACGAGACGAGTTTCGTCTTTGTTTTCCAACTGTGACAACTTTACTGTCAGAACGTAGCATTGTTGTCAGGAAAACTTGTTTCAATTTATTTATTGCAAAAGTATTTATAACAGTTGCAATGTGGCAGCCCTTATATTACATGCTTCACGTCACAAGTTGTTGAATTACAAGTTTTAACTATTACGGCATTATAGTCAAGTTAGTTTTAGGCCTACATTATTTAAAATTATAAAATTACTAAGTTAATATTTATTTGAAAAGGTCGTTTTTAAAATAACGGCGAATAAATATGTTTGAAATGCATCTCCTACAATTCAAAAGGACAGTATTAAAACAGGAAAAGTTTAGAAACACAACAATAAACGAATAATTAATTAAATTAATATTAATTTAAAAAGTCAATATGGTTATTAATATATTAATTAATAAATAGACAGACTGAAAGGTTGCTGTGCGACACGTGATAAATACAAAATCTTAGAAATCCATAACATCTTAGTAACCACTACAAGATTTGATTTTCTTAAATATTACAGAAAACTCTCAGAAGATCTAGGCAAGTTGAAACCATCAATAATCTGGGAATAGTCCCCTAGCACCGCTTAAATTAAATTGGGTACGCAAAATTGTTTACGCAAATATTTTTATTTGTCACACATTTAAAGTAGGCTTTATAGATAGTATGACGTAGCAATATGGACATAGTATAGGGAACCACATAGCTTCAGGATCATGGTTCAGCAGGGAATGACCAAAGCGTAAACGGGAATCTTCAAACTCTTCATGACTACCAGAGCGCTCTTACGTCCTTAGACGGACCTTGTCTTTCACCTCTCATAATTTATTACCATTACTTACAACCGATTCTATTATATTTGTTGGTGGAAATAAACATAATATTAACTTGTTACTTTATAATCAAAAATTTCCTTTGAAATATTACGTAATAATTGAAAAACATTTGAATACACATAATATAAAAATAAACAGCAATTAATTAACCTAGGTACTTCATGATTAAGTACATCACAATGTTAGAAATTATTTATGAAATAATTTAATTTACAGAGTTTTGACACTTTGGACTTGATTGTATTATTCTTACTAGTGTGCTTATTTAAATTCTTCAGAATTTTCGGAAAAGAAATGCTAGGTTTCATAAATATTTAAATATAATTTCAACTTTCTTCAATATCACAAGTTTAGAATTTAAGTTCAACTTGATTTTAGGAAATAGAAATTATAATGTTCTGAAATAATCCACTTAATCAATTTAAATAAAATGCAGATAATAGTCGTCAGTTTGTATAACACTTAGAATTTGCTTAGATTTAAGTTGAGGGAGTTTAAGTTGTTGAAATTTTGACTTGTACTTTACTAACAGGCAAGAATATTTGATGAAATAAACTTTGAACACAAAATCTCAGAACTAACACGTTTATTAACTCAAACGCGTTTCAAGTACAAAGTCGCCATCTTCAGTGATGCACGAGCTACAATAGTAAAACCATAACTATTTATTTATAGGCAAGAATATGATTCACTATTGATCGTGAGTAATTATTAAAACTACATTTAAGCGAAAACACAACATTATTAGTAAATTTGACAAATTAATTGAGTCTTGTCGATCAAGATTTCGCTAGTATCGGAATTTCAAAGGAGCTTACCGCAGGCTGCCTGTTTTAAGCTTACCTGCTTGTAAATGCTTGGTCGCCAAGATTCAAATTGCAGAATTTACGAAAAATTGTGCGTGCTAGTTCTTCCACTAGAAACAATTTCATTGTTAGAAAAATTTACTAAATGTGTTAAACATATTCTCCAGTGTTAATATTTACTTTTTGGGACTTGCATATAATTTGTGCGAAAATAAAAGCACTTATATTTTATAACAAATTAATTCATTCTATCAGTTCATCTTAATCGTGAATCTACATTTCCCAATTTAAAAACTGTTGCAACTTCTGATACTAAAGTAAAATAAATTAGTAATTAAATTAAAATATTTAACACACTACACTACCAAATAATCTATAATAAAATATGTAAATATTAGTTACTGTCTAGTGGTACATTACTCAATTTGTAAAGACTACCGCGATTTCTAAACGCTTTAGTTTCATCTTCTGCGCATAATCCTAGATATAAATCGTTATAAATATATCTGTATATACAACCACATGACACAACACAATAACATTTACACGGACGAACATAGATTACGGCAGTCTATACTTATCCGTAACATGTGTTGCACCAAGATATTATGGGGTGAAGATCTTATTGCGTTAAATTGAAAATAAATTAACAAAACTTTGTATATATCTTGTGTTGCATAAAAGGACAAATCTTTTGACATATCTGAACCTTTATGATTTTGGGAAGCTTGAAGGGGTATGAGATAAATCATTTCAAAAATAAAGGTCGTGTAATACACCATTAAAAGCTTATTAAAAGATAAACAGAATGTTGCAAACTAGAGCTTAGTATCTTGATTCGTTTCAAAGTAATGGACAATCAAAGTTCTGGAAAATGATATTGTTATCATAACATCAAAGCAGGTTATTAATTTGTTAATATTACTGTAGGAATAAGTAGGTTGTACGTTATTTCCCAGAATTTCGATTTCCCATTAATCTGAAACGAAGAAACGAACCTACCAAAACTTTCTTTATAAGAACATTTAATTTTTTGGCTCCGTGGTTGTATAACAAATTACCTCAAGTCATTAAACGCTTGAAGAGTCCGAGAACATTTCTTAGAGGTGTAAGCGGTTTGTTGCTGGTTTGCAAGGATGTAGAAGAGTTATTGTACATCCCGCAGTAACCGCTTTGTAAGAGAAATACATTTCTTGGTCTGCTATTTGTTAACGTACTCTAACAGGTACATCTAGCCTGCTTGGTTATGTAGTAGCTCGTTATGTAGAGGCAGTATAAAATCGCTCCCATTTAGCTAATGCATTATCCTATATCTGACACAAAGAATGTTTCTTTTTGAAAACGTTTTTTCGTACTACTTAGTTATCAAAATATAGATTTTATTCAAAATGTTTTCCAAAAAGATATTACCTTTCACAAAAAATATGGATAGACTATTGTCTACGTTTGTATTTAATAACTTTTTTGTAAATATTGACAAGCTCTATTGTAAGATAGATTTTACAAGAAGAAAATGAATATCTTTGACACATTGTATTCTTGCTGTGTATTGTTGCTCGACACGTTGGTCGTAAAATCACAAGCACTTCGACGTGACGACACTTGATTAAACTTGCCGTGTTTGTAGTCCTTCTTTACTGGGTTTACCTTTAGGTCTACATTCCTACATTCCGATAAGTAAATCGTTTCTTCTTATTAACGATGATCCACTCCCACAATACGACTTAAATTATATAAGTATGCATTTTGATAAGTTAAAGTTTGTTAAACAAGTAAAGAAATTAAATTATTTTTCTTTTTTGTACACAATGTACATACTATCGGCCAAATTTACTTTTAAAAGTTTATTTTTACAAACAATCTTTTATTAATTTGATTTTATTCTCAACTTTCCGCTATCCTCATGTTGCACAAAATACCATAGAAGGCCTTTTGCCATATTAGATCATACATAGTACAACGTTTTTAGTTAATAAAAGATAACTTATACAATCGGTGGTAGCAAGACTTTAATACCCACTATTACACAACACATCTTGGCTCTATTACTTCAGGGCTTATAATACTACAATAGTAACTCAATCAAATGGAAGATTTGTATACATTCGTACAGATCAAAAATCCACTTATTAACCAATAAATAATTATAATATTTTAGGCTTATTTTTGCCCAATTTTTTTTGGTAATGTTTCATCTTTTCTGTTCCTGATACCTATGCATTAACCGGGAAACAAGTCTATACCATTGATTTTTTTATAGAATAATCTATATCAAATATTTGTATAAATTTGTACGCTTTTCTTCCTTTTTTTTTTGTTACAAAAATTGCTTAGAAGAAGAATCAAACATCTTGATATAACTAATGGAGTTCATAACATTAGAACATTTGTTAGTTTTGCTGAAATTTCTTTAATTTAGTGCCAATTACAAAAAATAAATCTTATTGAAGAGATTTTTTTAATTATTATTATAATTTTCTTTTTAGCACATGGGTATTTTACACAATGTCACTTTTATTTTTAGAAGTAAATACTTTACTTTTTTACTTTGGTGATTATTGTACTCTAGCTGAATATTATATGAATATTGTTGAAGATCTTTACTTTCTTTTTAGCTTTTAAAATCCCTGTTTGGTAATGTAGAGATTATGTTGAAATTCGCAAATTGATGAAAAATTTTAGTATTCTGCGTTTTGTATTAATTATTAGTATTTTCTGTAATTAAAATAATTACTTTTACTGTTCCATGCCATGAGTGCTCTCTTTTCTAATTTTGTATTCCAAACAATCCAAGATTTCAATTTCAAATAATTCCGAAAAATAATGTACAGTTATAAAAAAAATCTTTACAGTACAATACATCAGCACCTACCCGACTCCAGGGTAAAGTGTTGCAGTTTTTGTACAGTAGTAACAACTTGCAGTACAGAAAGTATGGAGTTAGTTGTTAACTGGAACAAGAGATCATTTCGTTTGCAAACTAATTGTCCAAGAATTTAATTTAAGTTTTTAAAAACTGCATGCATAATTACGGTACCTAAAAATTGCAAGAATGATAAGAAAATAATAAGAAATAACGAAATAATATTCTTATATAAGCAGAAGCGTTTTGTATAAAGCGCAATAAAAGTGTTCTTAAAGACGATACAATAAAGTTATGTGTATGAATTGGCCTATCGAGCTTTTATGACCTGTGTCAATAACATTACCTATTAGGAAAAACGAAATAGACAACCAAAACAAAATCATTTAAATTATAAGAAACAAATTACTACAATACATGTATTTTGTTCCCTGCACAATAGCACGCCGGCTTGAGGGTTAGACATTATAACAATCATATTTATATAAAATAATAATATGCAATAGTTCATATAAATATGAGGTTAATTTGCAATATGAATCTTCCATAAACTACAGTTTAAAACATTATTTTGTAACGCTTTATATGATCTGTAAAATAAAACATTTTTATAAATGTTCATGTTATTTCATTACTTGTAAATAAATCTTTCCGTCATATTTCATCACAAAATGGTAGACTTTCAAAAATACGAAATTTATTTTACTATTATAATCTACCAACATAAGAATAATTTTTACGAAATAAGCAGTGCTAGTGATGATGGAAAAAGATAAAAACCAGTGTTTGGATACACATTCATGGCAGTGAACTTATATTTTACTGCAGAATAAAAATGCATAAAATACGACTTCATCTTTACATAAAGCCTGACAAATCGTGTCTGTCTGAGAGTGAAAGGGATAGAAGTATAATTTAAAAGGGAAAACTTTCTCAACGCAATTTAGAATTTCTGAATATAGAACACACATTTTAGGAATACATTTTTCTCCGTTAAACTTTATATACAACTAACTAGCCCTATCCGGCTTTGCACGGATAGACAAATCAAAGTTAAATGTATATTAACAAAAAATATATTATATCAATAAATAAAAATTACACTATGTATTTCTTATGGTAATTTTTAGTAACTTTGACCCCCCACTCCAAACCTCCCATAAAATTTCGAATTTTTGATACCCTTCCTTAGCGAGCACCTAGATCCGTAGAGGAAACTACATACCAAATTTCATTCCAATCCGTTCAGTGGTTTTGGAGAAATCGTGATTTAGTAACGTTGACCCCCAAACCCTCCCCCCCTAAGATTTCAATTTTTTTGAAACCCTTTCTTATCAGCACCTAGAGGAAGCTACATACCAAATTTTATTCCAATCCGTTCAGTAGTTTTAGAGAATTCGTGATTTAGGAACTTTGAGCCCCAAACCCTAACTAAAATTTCGAATTTTTTTAAAACATGTTTTAGTGAGCACCTATTGCACCTATGTACCAAATTTCGTTCCGATCCGTTCAGTAATTTTTGAGATATCGTGATCAGTGAGTCAGTGGATTTTTCTTTTATGTGTATAAGATAATGCTATTTTAAACTAGCTGATTGGTTTCCATATAGACCTCTGATTCCGAATTGTAACTAAATTAAAAGTCTTTTAAACTAAAGAAAAACATAGTTTAAATACTCACTTATTTAAGATATTTTAAATATCGAGTCGTTTTTCAGAATCCACAAGACCTAGACTACGTTCTCAAGGCATGTTTGCTGAAAGTAGTCACGACATATGCCTGTAGCAACAATGTGTTTTAGAAGGTAAATTCTTTTCATAATGATTGCAACCTAATTATTGTTTGGTTGTAATTCTTAATAAACTTATTTGTACAGTGTTATGTTACCTGAAATCCTAAATTTTCCGTTCTTTGCTATAATGCGTTCCGAAACGTGTGTTTCATTATCAGACAAATCAAAACTTAAATATTGTTAAAATCATACCACAAAACATCGTTGAGTTATTAAATTCCGCGTAGTCAAGAAGTTGGACCAACTATGCATTAAGACAGTGTAGGCTTCATTCCTCCTATGTCCTTATTGTCGAATGGTACAAGATGTTAGACTTTAGCTGATTGTGATCGTTCAACAGTGAATGTTTTTTTTTTAATTCCTTGAACATTTCAAACTGTTCTATGCTGTTCATGTATTTTCCCTTGTTAAATATGTAGATGGGTTTAAAATGTGCAATTTTGTGAATTATCAAGTTAATGAACGAACTCTATGGAGAGTTGACTTTACCAAGTGGAAAATGTGGCTAAAATGAAATGAAAATAGTGATTTTATTTATAAATACTCATACTAAATACTACAAAGTAATCAAACAAACAAACACTTTTTGGCATGGTGTAATGACGTCAGACAGGTTGGCACTAAACTGTAAACATAAACATATTCTTACTAATTACTATACAATAACACAAAAATACCTAATGAAATAGAAACCATCATGAAATGAACATAGTGTAAAATATACCCTAAATTAACCTTACATACTAATACAAAATACAAATCTTTCTCATAATAAAAATAATAACAGAATAAGAAGGAGCCATCACCAACGAGATTTATAAATTAATAATTAAATTGTCTTACCAGCTACAGCCTGACAGTCGAAGCATTTTTCAAAAAATTCCCCAGTGCACGCCAATCCTTCCCATTTATTACACTAAAAAACTCCCGCAAATAGAATCATCGTTTTGGGACCCCCTGAGTCAAAAAAGGTGGTTTTTACAAAATGTCTGTCTGTATGTCTGTATGTATACAAAGGTAGAGAGAAAACTATTCGATCGATTTCGAACAAATTTGAACCAACATGTAATTTAGGCCTGTAAAGAAGCACGAAAAAGGTTTTGAAAAACAACCCCCTTTTCGGCTAAAAAAACCCCAAAAAAAATCTGTCATTATTTTTTTATAAAAAAAACTGCTTTAACGATTTTGATAAAATTTGGCTTACATGTTACCCTTAATATACCCTACCATATGCAAAGAAACGCATCTTTCTAAAATTCTCGTTCAGCTAATAATATTAATAACTGATTTTTGAGGTTTTTTGGCCAAAAAGAGAGTTGTTTTTCAACATTTTTCAAACCCTTTCTTCGTGCATCCATACAAGGCCTAATTGACATGTTTGATGCAAATTTGTTCGAAATCGATGGAATAGTTTTCTCCCTAGCTTTAATAATAATAATATTTATTAGTTACTCTCCTACTTTAATGTATCCCCTCTCCTGCTTAAATCAATTATGAAGTCACAGTGAATCTGTTTAATAATTTAAATATGTTTGTGAGAAAGTATGTGCCAGTTTTTGGTACCGTTTATTTGTTAATGCAATAGTAATATATTCTTTCAATAATAGTAATAAGTATAATTTTGTAAAATCGTAAATTTTTTATATTTATCATTTGTAGCCTGTCATTACTGTTTAGTTTCTCACAAGAGAGAAAATATTTTTATAGTTAAACATAATATTAGGCACACGTTTTTCAGGAAACAATTCCGACATTTTAAAGAGCGATATATCAAACAATTTTACATGGCAGCTTATTTCACTGTTTAGCCCGGTGGTTGAAACCACTTTTCATATGTCAATATGTTCCAAATATATGGCTCAAGAAAGGTATTTTAAAATTGCATAACAACCTGTTAAATGAAATGCGTGCCTAACTTAATTTAATGTCTCCTATAATATTTTTATAAGTAGTTTTTCTTCTTATTGTAAATTTATTAATTTACAAAATAACTTTTTAATGTATTTATTATTTACTAAATAATGGCATTTGTGAGTTCAAAACTACTTTAAATAAATAATAAAATAAAATCAAACATTTCTTTAAATGGTACTTAGGTGACACCACCAAAACCTGAGCAAATTGAAAACACGAAGCTATGCTGACATTCTGTACTATAAAATGGAAATAATTGTAACTAAAAAAAAGATTTTCTGAAATAATATAATATGACGTGTTACTTATGAATAAGTTATGTTATTTTAAATATTCCATTTATATAATTGTATATTTTTTATTTTATAGATATGTTTAAGTTACATCTAGTCTTTTGAATGAAAAATAATCAAAACCTTTAACTTCCATTTTATGCAATAGTTTGTAAACGTGTAAATAAACACAAGAAAACTGAAAAGTATTTGATAATAATTTCAAGTATTACCTAGTTAATATCTAGCTGAAGGTTAAATTATAAAGTGATTAAATGTGTTGAAATTATGAAGAAAAGGTTAACCTCTTGACACACTGATTCATATATAAGTAAGGTAATTCGTGGAAGAAATATAGATTAAGAAAATTTATATTGAAAAAAAGTTTCCTAATTGTTTTTAATTTTATTTAAAGTATTTTTTTTGTTTATTTTAAATATGTTTAATGTATACTTATACCTTTTTAACTACCACTGAAATTATTAGGCAAAACATGTCGTTGCTTTTGCCCATACAATGTTAATTTTTATAGAAGTAAAATTTATAAATTATCTTTCTTAATAAATTTTGCTGATTTATAAAAAATAATGTTTTTGGTGTAGTGTACAGTTTATACTTTTTTCTTTGTATATTCATATTGATATAATTAATATGTTTTAAAAAGATGATCTATTTCATGTCAGCAATTTTCTACTTTATAATATCTAAAATACCTTACCGTAGTCACACTATAGTACAATCCAACTACAAGTACAAATAATGTTTGTATTATTACTTTTTAATTAATTTTTTTTATATAATGCCTATTATAAAATTCGTTGAATTGTAACTAATTTTCTATTGGAATTAAAGGTTATTTATGCTACACGATTAGTTAAATATTATCCTACACGCAAAAATATTTTTAACAGTAATCTGAAATAGTTGTATGATATTACATGCATTTTGCATTGTTATTTTTAATAAATTAATTATTTATTAATAGTAGGCCTATGTATTGGAATTGGAAAAGTCGTAATAAAAATAAGGCAATTGGTTTGTAAGTATTTATTGGTGCGGAATAAACATCTATAGTAGATGATAAATATATTAACCTATTCTCTTTCTCCCCTCCCCTCTCACCCCCTCCCCCCTCTCCCTCTATCTCTTTCCCTCTCTCTTCGTCTTTTTAAATATTAAAAAAGTACACATTTTTCCCTTATTTAATTATTGTACTTCATGTTTTTCTTAACCTTTAACTGATAGTAATCAACATGTTTAAGAAAAATCTATAACTTATACTATAAGAAACATACAAAAACTGTACAAAAATGAAATAAAGAACTTTTTTTATTTTATTTATACCTCATGGTAGACGGTAGATAATATTGTTGAAAAATAATAAGTGTTTTAAAGTCGATTTTATCTCGTTTTCCCAAACTTTATCAAGTTTTCAAGAGTAGAGATTGTACGTTAACTTTTCCCTACTTAAACTTCATAAATATTTAAAAGAAAAGTTTCGTCACAATAATTTTTATTTTTCGAGCAGGAACTTGTTTTTTTTTTTTTTTTTTTCTTGTTTGAAAAGAGTATATTTTTAAAATTAGTATTTTAAAAAATACTCTTAATTGCATAAATCACGATATATAAAAGATTAAAGAGTAAAATTGAGTAATTGATATATTTTTAAACCTATTTTACTATTTCTAGTTCACATTTAAGTAAGTGAATTAATATCACACAAATAAGGGGCATCACGTTCCCTCCTAAAGGCGCACATGTGAGCTTGAGAATAAACACTATGAGAAGCAGCCGACGCACGGTGCATTGCGTGCTTCGCAGGCCAACCCCGTATTGGGAGACTTTTCTATACACAGAGCATTTCGTGCTTCGCCCGCCAATTTTAATCCTATGTGCTATGGACGCACATGTGCGTCTCCACTTTAAAATATTAGTAATTATTACGTAGAAAGGTTCAAAATTAAAAAATAAAGTAAGTTCTACTCATTTAGACTATAAATATAAAAATTAAAAGGTCAGCTCCTAGCATAGGAAATACAAAATTTGCGTAGCAGTGATCGGGTTAAGGACATTAGATTCGACTTCCGAGGCCCAACTCGGTCTTTAAGATTTTCGACACACATCAGTTGCATACAGTTTGCACTTATTACCTAATCTACCAATGTATGCGATGAATTTGAGATCCTTAACAAATTAACGTAATAATTTGAGTTCTTTGCGGGTATTTTTCCCCGTAATATTAAATATGTGTAGGGCACCCTATTCAAACCCCTAATATCCAAGTAAACGATACGATAGTACCTTTTTAATCTTTCTACTTATCACTTAGAAAATGAATATTAAGTCAAATTTCAGTTTACGATAAAATTTAACAATTAATATTTATTTTTAAGTTTATCAATAACTATACTGTTTCAAAACATTTAGGCCTAAACGAAATGTGAGGCCTTCTAGTTTTCTATGAAATATCACTTACAAATTAAATATGCTAAATGTCTTCTCTTTAGCTATGTGAGAGTTTAGTGGAAGTTATATTTATTATATAAGGGGAAGTTACAAGTAATCGAAATTGATTAGTTGATTTATTTATATCAACTATAAAAAATACAAATAATCTTTATTATTTTAGAAACATTTTCCTTTTCCACTGTTACCGAAATGAGAGAGCTACATTGTATTTATCATTTAAGAAATAAATTTAGCAGATTTATACACTCTAGATTTATGAAAAGATTGTTAATTAAATGTTTATTCGGATTTGGTGTTCATAGGGAACCCGCATAAATGATCGATTTGTCGTTTGTGTTCGGATAATGTTAAACAATCACGTTTTTCTCGTAACTCGCGCATGAACTACAAACCTAATATTAGTCTTCGATATCCATTTAGACTGTTGTCCACGTGTATTAAAAATGTCAACAATGCATTTTATTAGTGTAAAAGTTTACTATTATCTTCACAGACGAAGGAAAATGAAACTGTTAGATAGATAAAACATGCATCTCCTGACATTCCTATAAGTTTTGATAATAATGTACTATTTAATATTATTAATTTAAATAAATATCCATACTTATTATTATTTTAATACTTATAAATATTTCTACATTTATTTCGCAAGTAATTATATTCTATAAATATATTATTGTTATTAGCTGTTTGGCTGCAGTAAACTCTTATCTATAACTTAAAGTAACCATTCACTAACAGTTTATCTGCAGGCAACGGACTGTGATACTAACTGAAAATCTTTGACTGTCACAGGCCACTCACTATTCCGTTCTAATGACAGGCTTCATCTGCAGGTAATGAACTCGCAGATTGATAACTGCACTCACCATTCAATAACAGTTCTGTCTACAGTTAAGTTCAAAGTTTATTGGTATCGGTAAATTAAACTCGTAGTTAGTTATGTATCCAAATAAGAAATATTTTGCAGCTTTAGTAATAGTATTAAAAACTAAAGAAGAAATGATACTAGGCAAAAGATCGGCCATTTAAACCTAAATATTTTACTTTAAAGTTTCTAAACTTATTTTAATACCTATTAGAAAATAAAAATATTAATATTTTATAATTTTTTTATAAAAATAATTTGTTTATTTTGCTAGAAGAAGAAAGAATTATTACCTTTCTTAAGAAGATCAAACAAATTTATAAAATCGGATAAAGCACAATTATTGTTGATTGAGTTGAATTGTTGAACAGAATTGTACAGTCATCAAACTTGAAGGCATACTGGTATCATTCAATTGAATTTATTATATCCTTTATTTCCATTTTGACCTCGGGTCTGGTTGACTGTTTTATCCTTGATTAACATAGTCCATTTACAATCTTCAATGTTTTTATTTTTCAAATAAAGTAACATTTTATTGTTATCACAATTTATAAAAATTTCTTTTTTACAGACTCTATTTGTTTCCAACAAAGCAAAATCTGAAAAATGTTAATACTGTTTTCATTTCTTCTTCTTTACATCTATTTATAAAACATCTGTTATAAAACATATGTTAACTTTTTGTAACATCTGTTTAAGGAACAACATTGGATGTACTGTTACAACTGCCCTACAAACCAATTTCATTTACGGTCATGAAATTATTTTCGTAACGGTACAAATATTGTTGAATTTATAAAATTTGGGATTCCATGTAGTTTAATAAACAACATTGTGAACACAAATATAACCTTGACATAACCTACAATCCTATCTTTTGAATTCTAACGATTTAACAAAACATTAAATATTTCAACACACGATTTCCAATAATAGCTAATTAAACTATCATCATATTTGCTAACATACTTAAATTAACTATTGTTTTGAGTTCAATTGTTTACTATACTTGGGAAGACACGTTGTTTATCGTGAAGGGATATTAATATTGTTAGCCACAAGGGAAAACATTATTTAGTTGTATAGTTAATAGGGAAAAACACATTAATTCCGTATCCATTGTTCATTTGGGAAACACAGTACATATGGGGAATAATTATAAAATAATGGGGGGACAACATAAAATTCACTATTTATAGGAGTTACACATTTAATAAGTAGTAGAAATGTATATACAATACATTTGGTCACAATTAGTATATATAACATTCGTAGTTTATAAAGGTTTAACATATCTAAATTTCACAGTTCATATTAGGGACATGTTATGTAAATTGATAGTTACATGAGGGCACATATACACTTATATTTTATACACATAAATTTGCAGTTTTTAACTCGAGGAAACACATATAAAGTTCAAATCTTTTTGCACAAAGAAAGTTCCCACAAGTAAAGCAACTGAATATAAACTCCCACTTGGCAAACATTTTATTGATGCGTGTATTTATTCGTATTTTTACTGTCACCCTTTCTCTAACATTATGGTTAAAAGATCCAATTTTACTATAAAAGTAAAAAAAACATTGAAATATTCCACAAAACTCTAGTGACATATGTCGATGATAAGTATGTATGAATACAAAGTTTCAATCGACTACTGTTGAAATAAATAAGACATCTAATATATTATATAACTCTAAACAATAATCTTTCAATAAAAGGAAATAGGTTCACTGCTATGCATTGGTCGATACTGTAGTAGATAAAATACAAAAATAAAACAGTTCCAGTTTAGTTGATGACGACGGTTGGTTATACTACTACATGTATTGGACGGTATTTATTTATTTTTGTTATAAACATTGTTATATATTATATATTACGATGGAAAACATTCCTTATTTCCTGTGAGTGGCTAAACAGGCATTTTTTTACTTACTAAAGTATTTTACAAAGTGACAATTTTATTTATTTTGCTAAATATTATTAAGAATATCAATACCACATAAATTTAGTTATCTTTATTTTGTTTTAGCAATAATTACAGTTACTGTAACAATTTGTTATGGTGGCACTGTTGTTTATAACTTTGTTTTTATGATTTATTACAGTCATTAGACCATTTTAGATATCAATTACCTTCATATTAAATGCAAATTGTATATACAACTGAATGGTTAAGCATACATGAAAACACCATCTGAACAAATAATGCTCTCTGACTGATGATTAAAGTATGCAAATATGGTCAAATTATTCACATTACCATCTGTATGTCAAGTGACCCATAAAGTTAAACGGATGAATGATTTTAACAGATCGGAAAATGTTACCAGGCTTGTAATTTAATTTTAGGTTTAAAAGTTATTCTCTATTTTTATCAGAAATCTGTCATATTTGATAAATTGAATAAATGTTTCATTGATTCAATTATTTGAAATGTTTATTTCTTAACAACCGATTAAAATACAAAATTTAGAAAATAAACGAAACAGTATTAAAGTTTAGCTTTTATTTGGTATAAACTGAATATAAATCGGTAAAGTAAAAGTCTCAAACGAACTGTCCTAAGGACTAAAAAAGTTTACTTTTCCCCCATGTTAAATCTCCATAAGAAAAGTTTATTTTTCATTTTT
>JAGFPH010000788.1:371468-385684 GCA_018207615.1 Philaenus spumarius
GGTAAAACCCGCATGTAAATCGGCCCAGTAGAAGTCTCAGACGAACTGTCCAAATGTTTTTTCCTTACGGCTTTAAATATATAGATGGTTACCAAATAGGCAAACCAGAAAAAACTAAAGGGATCATTACTTCCTCAAAAATTTCAGAAAACTAAACAAATTATTTTTATGTGTTTTGAAACATACCAAAAATTTTCAAGAAGAAAAGTGCTGGAAACATACACGCCAGAATGGAAAAATTTTAAAAAAGTTTAAAGGAGCAAAACTTTTGAACGGGGAAACGTAGAAATGTTACTCGAGTTTCATATACCTCCAGGCGTTACCGCTAACCAAAAGCAATGTATTTATAAAAATAAACGTTATAAAGGGAAAACAAAACCAAATATAAAATGTCTTTAAAAATATATATTTAATAAATAAAATCAAGGCATAGCTGTCGAGTGGAATCCGGTCCAGGTCAATATCGTGCGGCAAATAACAATTAATAGTGCACAGCCAAATAAAACCTAATGTCTATAAATAATTAATGATATTAAATTGTGCAATTTCGTTAACATTTACTAATTACTAAGCTTATGGTATTTGGTGCTAGGAAATTAGTTATTTAGTTAGACATTTATATTTAATAGAGTAACTGTTATATTTACTAATCAGAAATATGGGAATAGTAGTTATAAAACTCATATATCAGTAACTAAAGAAATATATTGAAAACTATAGTTAGAAAAATGTATGAATTAATACAATTTTCAGAACAAGGAAATAGAAAACTAGAATTTAAACTTGATCAGTCAAGTCCATGTTTATTCATCTGGCGTTGTGTGTTAATACATACTCCACAAACAGTATTTAAACAAGTAATGAGTTAGTAATTTTATTGGTAGCCTGTTATTAGTTGATAATTTTAGTTTCGTCATGTTCTAAGTGCAGCATTTCCTTGCTTACATCAAAGCAACAAACCAACTTCCGTTTAAGAATAATTGGTTCATTCTCTCTCAAGACCAGCAACGTTAGGTTGTATTTCATTTTGTTGTGACATTATAATAGAAGTAAATGTACCTCGATAAATATTAATAATATTTATATAAAAGTATTATTTATCTTTATACGGTTGTCATGCTGTGCCAATGTGTGTGTTTTACTAAGGAAACAAAATAATTATGCATTGCGTTAATGAGAAAGTGCGTCAAAGACTGACGGGTGCGTAAACAATCTACGCAATTATAAAACTGTAGTAAAACTTTCGCTGCATTAGTGCGGTAAGTGAAACTTACATTATTTGTATAATAAAATAAGATATACATTTAAAATACATGAATATTATTCTTGGAGAGCTATACAGAACAAGTTTCGATCTTACCTTCCCTGTCTGTTTTAAACGTTTTAATTTTCTAACGTAGTCTGTTAAACTTATCATTAATGTTATGGCTTAGTCACAAGAAATTGTATTTACTTTATATCATGGCATGTGTCCATATTTGAATCTAAAATATTATAAACTGTATTGTATTAAATAAGACAAAATCTTTAATAAATAGCTACATTTTATTGCAATTGTGTAAATTTTCCAAAGGTCACTTTTCAGACTCCATGTGCTATACATTCTCAACCCTTTACTTAAGATAGTTTACTAAAATAATAATAAAGATAGTGTATGAAATATTAAATAGTACATAGTTACGAGCCATGAGATACAAAATATATTCGTCACTAAAATTGTGTAATTCTCTTTCTTATTCTGGTTGCGTAGTCGAGCTGGTTGCATCCCTACAACATGTTCTTGATGCACAATCATTAAACAATTGACTTGTTTGTGTGTACGTATTGAATAATCCAAATATGTTTTATTACTAGACAATTTAATCAGATTGTAATAACAAAAATGATATTGAATTTATCAAATCATTATTTTGTAACAAACAACCTTTGTTTTACCCGCTTCCGTGGGAAACAATTAATACCATGAACCTCGACTATTGGAATCTCTACAATAATCACCATCAATCTCCTATTTTTAAAACAAAGTCATATTTTATCTGCAGAGTTATATACAACATTTCTGTGGGATATAACTTCAATAACAGATCTATTTTAACAATTCTCATTCAAATCTGCATGAATCGATGATAAAATCTATGCTAGCCACATAAATATAATCAGCGAAAACAATTTTTTATAATATAAAAAAGAATCTTATAGTTATAATTCTTTATATGATAAAATCAATTACACGTAAATCACATACCCTTGGTAGTTCATCAATGTCCACTTTAGAAACAATAAGTTACTTTCCCTTTGAAAGAAGACATGTTGTTTAACGGACTGTATTCGTTCAAAAAATGTATCTGTTTTTAGATGGAAAGTTTTGTTGTGATAAAAGTATAGTTTATTTTGTTATTTCTATTATATACAATTTCTTGAATATTTAAATGACATGTAATTAATTATTATTTGAACTACTAACTTGTGTAGTAGTTAGTTGTGTAGCAAATAGAATGTTTTGTAATTATTTAGCATTACTTAACTTATTAGTTACTTATTTATAAGTGTTTTTATTAAACTGAATTTTGATCGAAATCATCGTTTTCCTGAGTACTCGCAATTAAGTAATAAGATAAGTTACTTAATTTACCCTAAGAAGTGACGCGATAGTACTTCAAGACAGAAACATCCAATCCCTTCTAATTGTACATTCCTCCTTGACCAGAAGACCGACGAAGCTAGTTTCTAAACCACAAGTATTTTCAACGGTACTGGCATCTCTCTAATTAAGTTTAGTTACTAGGCGAGATTCTGTGCTCAAGTGACCTTACAGTTTTAACAAATAAAAGCAAAATAAGTTTAAAAAATATTGTCTTCATTTAGATACCATATAGTAGTTCATAATAAACTCATTATATACAACGGTGCGTTAAATAAAACTACTTTATTAAATATACAATATTCCATTTTACATGAATAAATGACAAAAACTAAGAATGTGAAGTTTGATTTAGAGAATACTACAACTCAATGTTGAATTAATTAGTGAACATTACAATTTTGATATGCAATAACGTAATAAAAAAAACACAAAGTTAGAACACCGATAGAACACAACACAGAATATTCAAACTCTTTTCTCATATTTCCGTCAGTTACAATATTGCATTAATGTTATAATTGATTATGTAACAGTAAGAGTTCTAATATATTTTAACAAAATTTAATATTTGTTATTTTACGCATTTTTAATTGATTAAGTTCAAATCCGAAACAGAAGTTACACCTACAGTTTAATCTTACAACAACAAACTTTATTGTGTCTCTTCGGAGCTCGGCAGCTGTAAGGGAACATCTTGTAACACATACATTATTCATGGGGTAAGAGTCTCAGACGTCCCAACTTCCGAAACAGAGAAGATAAGTTCGGATTTAAAGAAAAAATACACCATAGTTATACCTTATCTAATGCATAATACATGAAGATAAACAGTATAAACTTAATCTCAATTAAAGCTTTTAATACCTTAAGTTATAATAAGTGATAGAAGTTCGGTTGTGTAATTTCGTTAATTCATTTCCAAATGACTGCTGAAAATGGTAATTCATAATAATGCATTTTCATGTAAATTAACATTTACAATTTAAAGACCACCATTTTTGCTAGAACTGTTCAAAACTTTAATATTTCTTATATTCATTGTTGTAAGCCTTAGAAATATATATAATACTAGGGGCTCTGCCCCTGGACGCTTCGCGTCCCGACCCCGCCTCGGAATTCGGCTTCAGAAGGCTGCTTCGCTTCGCTCGCAGTTGGAAAATTCGCTAAAGAATCTCGTTAATCTTTGGCTCGTTTGTACGTAGGTGACCGAGCACAAATCAGCTGTTTTATTTGACAGCTGACTCAAACTCACATTACCTCCATAAGATTAACGTGGGAAATTTGAAGGATTGTTTTTCGGAGCCTCCCTTCTCGGATGAATAGTGGCTAAATGGATGATTGGATCTTGAATCTGATGGAAAATCTCTTCTTTAAATTTAATTTTCTACAACTTTTGTATTTAACATTTTTTGCTATCTCTTACCGCTTTCTTACTATATGTGCTCAAAGTGGAAAAATGAAAAAATTTTAAAATCGAAAAAATCTTTCCCGCCCAAAAGGTGCTTCCAAAATTTAAAAATGTTGAATTCTGGCAATTTTCCCAAAAGTTTCTTGTCGAGAGCTTTAATTCAAGTATGAGGTCGAGGGGGGTGCGATTACGGAAAGTGCCTAATAATTAATGTCAGTGATACAGTGTTACCGTCTGGCCCAATCCGGCTTTGCACGGATAGACAAATCAAAGTTAAATGTATATTAAAACACAATATATTATATCAATAAATATACTACACTATGTATTTCTTATGGGGATTTTTAGTAACTTTGACCCCCTAAAATCCCCTAAAATTTAGATTTTTTTTAAAAACCTTTCTTAGCGAGCACCTAGGGCTCTAGAGGAATCTACATACTAAATTTAATTCTGTATGGCAGCCCCTAGAATAAATTTTCTCAAATTTTCAGTTTTTTAAAAAGTATTTATTAGTTTTTTATGTATTGTTAAACAGGTATAGTCTACTTAATTAGTATATTATATATAAATTAACCTAAACAACAATTAAAACGCACTAAAGTAATAGTAATTATTTATGACCTGAGTTAAAACAACTGT
Organism: Philaenus spumarius; assembly: GCA_018207615.1. Lineage (NCBI taxonomy): Eukaryota > Metazoa > Arthropoda > Insecta > Hemiptera > Aphrophoridae > Philaenus > Philaenus spumarius. Next base: position 376,160 of record JAGFPH010000788.1, read on the forward strand.
TTCACAGCAGTATTTTATATTTCTGAGAGAAATATTTCTGTCTTGTGGTAAAGTGGTGTCTGAAGTATTTCTTGACTCTGACGCCCCCACATTTAAAACCAGACCACATGAAGAATTACAGTAAACAATTAGGGCGTTTCGAGTGTCAGATCTACTAAATTATAACATTACGTAAGCCTTTAAAAGTTATATTATATCACAAAAGGAATCTTCTTGGACTTACAATTTTTGGATATGTGTTTCAACAGGGATTGCTATTAGTTCTTAGTATCACAGATCCAATTTAGCATCAAAAATCTATTATTGAAATCTTAAAAAAAGTAACTTTTAAACTATTAAAAAAGAATTATATTCGGTTTATTTAAAATACGTAGCTCGGTAATGAAATATTTCAATTATTTCCATAACAATCGCCTGGTCCATTCTAACACCAAACTGAAATAATTTACAGTACTTTTTTGACTTGACATTTTCACAAACGACTAATTTAGTAGTGCGAAGTACGTATTTTGAATCTCTATTTTTTAGGTTAGGTTTCTGATTAGTAGTTAGCTTAAGATATACCACTTCTTTTTAATCTTTACTTATAACTCATGGTTTATCCATAAACTTACTAATTTGTTTTGGATCTACAATATTATTTATGTTTAGCATTGAGTTCATTATTAACTGTAACTTTGTGAATTTGAATATAGAATGTAAAATATAAACAGATTATCGTTATCTGAAACATCATGACTTGTCTACAAAGTTTACTGATCTCGATTTATGAGAAACGAGTTTATAAAGTTCAGATATCCTTTTTCAATCATTCACAACCCATTAAACATTTTCAATACGTCTATTTATTGAAGATAACTGATATTCATGACACAAAATTTATATTCTAAAGATTAACGTGGGTTAGGTTACGTTTCTATCTTTTATTAATACAGCACAAAGAGAAGACGAGGTTAAAGTGCACTTAAAGGGAAGTATTCCTTTCAAATAGTAATATTAGATCAGTCTTTTAAAACAACACACGGAGGTGCGTTTTCCCTCATACTAACATTATCACAAGTTTGTATGTCCTCACTCGCTACAATTTGATACAATTTGAAAGGATTTATTAAAATAAACAACCTAGCCTACTATATTGTATCAAATATATGTATAGGCCTACTCTGGCAATTGCAAAATATTAGAATGACAGTTTTTCGAATGCGTTTATTTTATCATATTTTACGCTCCAAATAACGTTACAATGTCACTGGTGTAAATCTTTATGTTAATTTTTGTTCCTTTCTTACTCAATACCAAACAACAACATTAAGGTTCATTTGTTTTAATAAAAGCTAACTACAACCCCTTCCCCTCCGGAAAAATAACTCAAATCGTTGAGATTCACATAAATGGTATAACATTGATAGTCGTCAGCCTTATTTAAGACTCGGCACACCCAGCCACCATCTTATATTTCAACTCCCATAAGAGGAATGTTAAACGGGTAATATTAATAATGATCAGAAAATTATTCCGAATGTGCCATTTTAAATGAAAGGACAGTCCGAATGTGGATATCTTTTGGTTTTTAAAATTAGTTTTGAACTAAATTTGTTCTTTGACTTAACTCAAAATCTAAGTTTACGATTTTTTTCTTATTCAATAATGCAAATATCAAAAATGTAAAAATATTATCGCATTCGAAGTTTGATTATCTTCCAAATAAAAGTAATCTCAATCATTTTGGATAATTTACGACGAAAAATCCCCGTTATTGTGGAAGCATGTATGCGCCGAATTTGTGTCCTTACTCGAGTGTATAGCCTGCACTCTGGTGGTTATTACATCAACTTGTTGCTCGCGTAGGAATACTAGAAAAATAATATATCCGTTCGTTAATGTTCAATGTGTGAGAGAAAGCTGTGTTTAATAACACATACTATCATACATTTCAATACTTTTACAGTTAGTGTTACGTCTGTAACCTCTATTTTCCGCCTTTATGAAACTGCAATATATTTTCTAGAGAAAGAATTAAAAACTAACAAACTAAATGCTCTACCACTTGGAGAGCTGTGCTTAACTTAGAAATATTTGTTCACTCCTTCTGAGCCTTAACTCTGTTCATTCCATTAGTTTCTTATAATAATACAAACCATTATAGAATCACCGTTGCTAGCTGGCGCAGTTTAACATGGCTCTCGTTAATATTATTCAATTCATTTAACGTGTATACAACTTGTTCGGCAACTAGCATGAAGATACCTGTCAACTATTCTCTACTCCATTAATTATTCGAAATACACACAAACAAACACAACTCTGCTTAAAGTTCTATTTGTAATTACAGACCGACTTCAAGTTCCGTTGTTATAGTTTAACTATTTTAGTTTCCATGTTACCTACGTTGAATATGACGGCTGTCATGTACGCTTGACAGTAATTGTTGCAAGACTGAAATATTCTCCACAGAGTAGATAATATGATTTAGAGTACGTGAAACATTCACTGTGACGTTTAACTTCTAGGCTTAAAACATTTGCGTAGTTTTATACAACAGGAATTCATTTTAAATACTTTTGTAAATTATGTCTATCTATTTCTTTAAGGGCACTCCAAATGCCTATTAAACTCAATGGTAATTATTATACACATTACTTTGGTTCTAATAAAGATAAACTCATAATTTTTGTTAATGATTTTTATTATACATTTTTCTAGTTCCTTTCACAGTATCTAATTTTAAAAAAATATACATTTTAGTAAAAATCAATTAGCAATTATTTTTGTATTATTTCATTTATTGAGATATTAAATTAATATTGTGTTAAGAACTACATAATTATGCTTTAAACATATGGTAAAAATTTGGTTAAAAAATCTTAAACGATTTTTCAGTTATGTGTATTATTATGGTAAAAAAACAAACTTTCGGAAAACGGGAGGAATGCAAGATTCACAACTAGCTTCCGCTAATGGCCTCCATGGCAGTATGTTGGTTTGTCTTGGGCCTCTTCAGCTGCATAGACTCTTCAGTTTCCTCTTAACTAGAGTCCTCTTCGGCCTGATTTTTTTTCAAGCTCATTTGCTGCTTTTTCTGACTCGTACACTCGCTACATTTTCAACGGCTTTTACCACAATTCTGCCTGCTTCTACTTCTGCCCTCCTACCCTCAAACCACAGACATGATTAGATATCTGGTCTCCCTATAGCCGAGATTCGAACCCAGCATCTTCTGATCAGGAAGACGCTTCGTTATCCACTCGGCTAAGGCTTGATTAAAGAAAACTGACAAATTAACAATACTTCAGTTACTTTACTATCGGTATAAATATTACGTGTAAAGTAAAATGTAGTTTAACAGCACCATCTAGGAGCGGTTATAACAAGTTTGCTTGGTTCTTATTTAGTTAGCTTGTATTCGTGAGAGATTTTAATAATTACTTAGCTCGGTTTTTACTAAGTTAGTCTGTATAGTTTGTATTCGTGAACGGTTTTAATAATTATTTTGTGTTCGTGAGAGTTGACAGAAATAAGAGAAAATAGACTTATCAGGTTCAGAAACAGAAACACATCAACTAAAATAAATGCCTAATATCTTTTAAAAAAAGATGTAGGATTAATCATAAACTTCAATGGTACATAATATAAAATGGTTAGGCCTATATCAAATTATTACGATTATGTTAAAACAGGAGTTAAAATAAAAGTAAAAATAAATTATAACTAAAAGTAGGCCTATTTATTTCAAAATATAAAATACCTAATTTTAAAATTGTCATTCAGCTGAGCTAAATATTTTAAATACAGTAATATTTTGGTGAAAAATTAAAATGTTTGAAACTATATATATGCCTAAACCTTTTGTTAAATTATTTGTAAGTTTCGGTATTTTCAATCATAATCATAACTTTTTATGATACGACAATGTTCAGCTTACGTTACAACACCATATATATATATATATATATTTTTTTTTCCATTATGTAAGCTCCCGACGTATATAGGTAAATGTATACCTATTTAACATATTTTGTTAACACCATATACTTTCGGATTCCCTGATATTTAATATGGGTATTTTAACAATGAACTTCACACATGTTTTAAAAACAAAAATCACATTAGTTCTTTTACTATATTCAATAAACTAATCCTACAACAAGACTCTTTACTTCAACGTTACATCTTTACACATTTAGAAACTGGATGTTGGTATTCTCAATATGGAAATATTTCTCACTGATCGTTTCACATTACAAACCATCACCAGTTGGAAACGCCATCAATATCCTACAAGTGGTGTTATACTAGGTGCTTCTTTTAACGTTTAAAGTTGTAATACAGTACCTAATATTTTTCCGTCAGCAACCTCTTTTTGTTCATTTATTTGACGCGTTTTGGTATGTTTATCCCATCATCAGAATCTCTCGTTGGCTGGATATCGTCAAACCATTAAATAAAAACACACAAACACAGTGAATAGGTGTACACCTTTGCCTACCAGATGTCGACTGCCTTTCCATTTTCTGTGCGCACTGTGAACTTTTATTTTCCGCGGGCTTCCTGGATTTTAATGCTGTCATATATGAATTGGTGTTAATTGTTTTTGTTTTCTACTTTAAATATCAATCTACATGACTCTAAACCATTATCAAGTTAGTAAAACTGCAGAAACATAAGACTAGAAACATAAAAACATTCTACACTAGTGATAGCATACTCGAACTACCTAGACGGGGTCGGTCTAGAGACTGGTGGGTCTAGGAAGTAGCCAATCAAGTATGGGATTAGCTTATTGTTTATTTCCTTCATTTTCTAAGACCGAATTAAAACGAAGAATAGCTAACCAACAGGTACAATTTCATTGTGTTTATTAGTAACAGCATGGTATCTGGAGGTATTGTAATTTAGTTTTTTAGTTCTTATAATGTGGACCAAAATACGTTTGGTTGATAGGATTATCCTCTTACTAGGAAGATTCAACTACTTGTCGTTTTTACAATTAATTTACTTTCTATTATTTTCCCTTCATTCGTTTTTGTATGTAATTTAGATTAATTAAGATGGGGATAAAAATCTCACAGCAATAGCCAGTGCTAATGGCCAGATTTTATTATTGGAATTCCACCGTCCCTACACTTCAATAGTTAATTTGTGATTTTCATGCCAAAATTGTTATGCAATTTTTAATTTATTGACCATGCCAAACGAAGCCGTTTTTTTATATTTTTAATTTTAACGTTCAATATATTTTAATCTTACCAATTCCTAGAATAACCATATGTTGGTGATCAGTCTACGTATAAATTCAATGTTGTTTGCAGATGTTTGCTGTCACTTTTGTAGATTTGTAAGCTTATTTTTCTGCAGTTTTAGTCACTTGATATAACGTGACTTACATCCCCTAAACATCATTTTCTTTTTAATAAATTAACGCCCGAATAATAACTAATACCAACAAATTTAAATATTTGTTTCTTTATACTAATTGTGTCTCCTACGATACAGTATCTTTCCTAGTTTTATAACTCCAATATTTTCCATAAAATACTTGTTTTTATCTTAATTAAAGTTTAGATACTAACTTAAATTAATTACTTTTTTAGTTTATTACAGTTCATACAACAAACATAACTATTTAAATTTGAGTAAAAGTATTTTCAATCAAATACTTAAATCTCAGCTAGTAATAAATAAATGTTTACGATACACTGAAAAACTTGTTCTTTTCTGTAAAATTGCACTGGAGAATCTTCTAACGACAAATGACGTCTCATAACATATTGACAAATGACAGTCATAAGTTTACCTTTACACTTGACTTGGGCACAAAAGGCATTACGCCACACATATACAGTTCAATATATCTTGTACTTTCAAGACATCAAATGATCTCAAATCCTTTAATAAAGAAAATTTTACATTGGGAAATATATCAGTATTTTATTCAAAAGAGTATTGAAAGTTAAAACTGTATATCTGTCAAAAGTGTTTTGAAATAATGTAGAACAAACGGGAAAACATAAAATTTCAAAACAAAACCTACCAGTAACAAAAATCCAGTTTTCACAATAATATAAATAATTGCAATAAAATGCATTAATTGTTATCAAAATGCATTTGGGTTCATTAGTGCCTAGAATTTGCTTGTCTGTAAGCAAATAATAATTCTGTCATACAACTAAATAATTAACAATAATTCAATACTACCCAACCAAATGTGTAATATTGGTTGAGTCCAAATTGTATTTAATCATTAATTATAATAGCATACCACGATATTTCAGAAAATCCTTGCATATTGTACAATATTTTGTTTTCAAAAAAGAAAGTATAATTTTACAGTTTTACTTTTAAATTCCTATTTGTTTCCATTTTATATTTATAATTATTCTGTTTTCTGTTATTCGTCTGGTTATAGCATAAATTATATAGATACCTTTTCAGGTATTCTGCTCACAGTCCTGTCCAACGCGATTATTTTCTACTAGTGATCGGTTCGAATATTTAATTTAGATATTGTGAAACCAATGTCAAAATCTTGTATTACATTCTTTGAACTAGAGTCAAAATTTGTAAGTCTACCTTTAAAATAAATTACTGCGTTTAAAACACAATTTCATTATTAAAATTTCCCTTAAAATCTTACATTGTAAGCTTGCACTGCACGTTCATAAACTTCCATTACTTGATTATTACTTATCTTGATTGCTGGACCTTGTGTGCAGAGTTGATATTGATATTGATTTATATTTTTTGGAGGCGAGTTTAGGACTGTTATTTAGTCCTCTATTCCACCTAACCCCATACAAAATTACAAACATTTGCAAAATAACATTCTTAAAAATAAATAGCTTTTTAACAGGTAAAAAATAAATGTAGCTTATACAATCTACAAAAACATTAACAGTAGTTGATACTTACAGGTGAAATACTTATTGCAATCATAATTTAACTTTCATACATATTCATACACATGTATACAACTAAACAATAAACACTTCTAACGTACGCTTTAAAACTAGGATGCATCATTAACTTTGTACAATAAATATGACATCAACAACTTTTAAAATTGTACACGGCCGTCAGCAGACAAAGCATCCGGTAGTGAATTCCACAGACGGTAAGCAAACACAGTAAAATGATTTATTATACTTCATAGTCCGGTACAAAGGTATGGCAAGAGTAGTGCCATCTCTTCTAGTGCCCCTTGCACTTATTTTAGAGATATAGACATACCTTCATACCTTTTTCACGAAGGATTTCTAATCTGATAAACATGGGTCTATATTAGTCTGCTTATATGTTTCAAATGCTTCTAAGATATTTATAAATGTAAGTTTGAAATATTTATAAAATACTTGTAAGATGTTTTGTACACTGGAATATATATGGCAATTTCCAATAATGCTCTGCAAATTTAGAGAAAACTCTGTTGGTATTTCATTTAAAATATAATTATAAACAAGTAGGATTATATTTTCCTTCATTCATATCTCGTTAGTAAAATGTTGACAAACTACTATTAATTTTTTTTATTTTACATTATCACCATTCTCTTTCTAGAGAGTTTGCAGGTCTTGTTTTGTGGAAGCACTTCATAAAGGTCAAGTATTTATTTGAAAACTGTATCCATCAATCGAACATTGTTATTGTTTCTATATATTAAACTATATAATTTCATTTAAAAAACATGGTAATGTGGTGAATAGTATAAAGGTTAAGTTTGTACTATGAATATTATGTTTATCCATTATCATATCGAACGTTGCATATATGTCCATGAAAAAAATATTTGTATATAAATGTTTCTATTTATCATCCAATTGCATCATTGCAAACTCAATTATAATAGTCATTACAAATTTATTATTATAAATTAAATTTCATATTATATGAGAATATGTATATGAAGAAGTTAAAAGGTGAAGAATGTTTTCTTACAGTTTTTCTGTGAGTTGTGTGTTGGGGTGAAGTATTACCTAGGCATAGTCCAAACCGGTATCGGGAGAACTAAGTATCGTATATAGAGGCAGAGCATCACTCTAGTCAATGACAGGGGTTTGGAGAGCACGCGACCATTCTGGACATAGTTGCAGAAGACAGTCGATAATAACGTGAAATTGCAAACCTCCTAAGTTCCCGTGAGAGGCACGGTTAGTGGTAATACAGGTTTCCCATTCTAGTAGTTTATTCTCGGTCCTGTTTCTTCTTTGTTGTACAGGGGAGTTGGATTAGGTACAAAGAAGTGTTGTCCTCCTTCAAGTATAGTCTTTCTAGACTAATATTATTTCACTCTTCTACAAATGTCAATTCTGATTGTATTTTTTGTTTCTTTTATCTGTTTTTGACCTCTCAGGCGTAGCTCTGAAACATACTTTGTTAGGTGTTTAATACTTGATTAGTGGCATAACTAAGATGTGTTATTACAGTTTTCCTTAAGGTAGGCCTCTACTTAAGGCTTACGTTTCGGTAGGTTTAGACACTTGGTTCGTGTTTCCCGAAACTTAGTGTGTTAATTTTAACACACAAAATGATTGAAAATGTCCAAATAATATAAATGTATAAATTGAACAGTCATTATTACTAATTAATAACTTCAAACAGAGAACACGTACATATTATATACATTATGTTTTAAATAAAAATTGATCTAAACATTAAGGACTGATAACTTTAAGTATTTATAGTAAAACTAAACAAAAGTAATCTGGAAACTCATGTACAATCTGATCAACTGCAATGAATTGTACGAGAACTGACTATCAAATTTAACTTTAGCTAAATTGGTTTTAATATACAATATCTTGCAACATATTATTCGAACTAAACGAAGTAATGTTTCATCTTGTTTCCAATTTAAATTGATTACACAATAGTAGTAGATCTTGGATGTGACAAGAAATTATATTGACATTTACTGTATAACCAAAGAAACTCTAACTATATTAGGTAACTAGCTGACCCGTACGGCGTTGCCCGTGGTGGTTGGTATTTTCAGTTTTTTTTTAATGTAATTGTATTCTTTATAAGTGTTCAGTCAGTGAGTGGTATTGGGCTTTTATATATATAGAACTTAAATAATAAAAGCACTATTTTCATAATAAAAGATCTGAAATTATGATTTTAGTAACTTTGATCAACCCAAACCCCTCCTAAAATTTCGAATTTTTTCAAACTCTTACTTAGTGAGCACCTATGGCCCTAGAGGAAGCTACATACCAAATTTCATTCCAATCCGTTCGGTAGTTTTGAAGAAATCGTTTTTTAATAAATTTGATAACCCCCCAAAATCCCCTAAAATTTCGAATTTTTTCAAACCCTATCTTAGTGAGCACCTATGGCCCTAGAGGAAGCTATATACCAAATTTCATTCCAATCTGTTCCGTAATTTTGGAGAAATCGTGATTTAGTCATTTTTACCCCCAAACTCCCCTAAAATTTCCAATTTTTAAAAACCCTTTTTTATTAAACACTTATGGCCCTAGAGGAAGCTACATACCAAATTTCATTCCAATCCGTTCGGTAGTTTTGAAG
>JAGFPH010000788.1:390684-414040 GCA_018207615.1 Philaenus spumarius
CTATGGCCCTAGAGGAAGCTACATACCAAATTTCATTCCAATCCATTCGGTAGTTTTGAAGAAGTCATTTTTTAATAACTTTTTTCCCCCCCAAAGTCCCCTAAAATTTTGAATTTTTTCAAACCCTTTCTTAGTGAGCACCTATGACCCTAGAGGAAGCTACATACCAAATTTCATTCTAATCCGTTAGGTAGGTTTTGAGAAATCGTGATGAGTGAGTCAGTGAGTCAGTGGGTTTTGGCTTTTATATATATAGACTAGCTGACCCGTACGGCGTTGCCCGTGGTGGTTGATATTTTCAGTCTTTTTAACGTAATTGTATTCTTTTTAAGTGTTCAGTCAGTGAGTGGTATTTGGCTTTTGTATATATAGATCTTAATAATAAAAGCACTATTGTCATAATAATAAAAGATCTGAAATTATGATTTTAGTAACTTTGTACCCTCCCAAACCCCCCTAAAATTTCAAATTTTTTGAAACCCTTTCTTAGCGAGCGTCTATTGCCCTAGAGGAAGCTACATACCAAATTTCATTCCAATCTGTTCTGTAATTTTGGAGAAGTCGTGATTTAGTCATTTTTACACCCCACACCCCCCTAAAATTTCCAATTTTTTAAAACCCTTTTTTAGTGAACACTTATGGCCCTAGAGGAAGCTACATACCAAATTTCATTCCAATCCGTTCGATAGTTTTGAAGAAATCGTTTTTAATAACTTTGATCTCCCAAACCCCCCCTTAAAATTTCGAATTTTTCAAACCCTTTCTTAGTGAGCACCTATGGCCCTAGGGAAGCTACATACCAAATTTCATTCCAATCCGTTCGGTAGTTTTTGAGAAATCGTGATGAGTGAGTCAGTGGGTTTTCACTTTTATATATATAGATTATAGCACGCTCAGCCTGTCCAGAATAATTCTATACTACCGTATAGAAAAAGTATAGTGATCGCAAAAAAATCAATGTTGAGATTTTTGTGGAAATATCTGTTTTGGGACCCCCTGAGTCCAAAAAAAGTGGTTTTTACAAAATGTCTGTCTGTAAGTCTGTATGTATATCTGTATGTCTCTATGTATACAAAGCTAGAGCGTAAACTATTTGACCTATTCCAAACAAATTTTCACCAGGCATGTCAAGTAGGCCTGTATAGATTCACGAAAAACAATTTTGAAAAACAACCTCTTTTTTGGCAAAAAAAACCGAAAAAACCAGTTATTATTTTTTTATCAAAAAACTGCTCTAACAATTTTGATAAAATTTGGCTTATTTGTAGCCTTTAATGTACCCTACCAAATGCAAAAAACCGCATCTCTCTCAAAATTCTCGTTTAGCTAATAATAATAATAATAATAACTGATTTTGGGGGGGTTTTTGGCCATAAAAAGGGCTGTTTTTCAAAAATGTTCAAAACCTTTTTTCGTTGCATCTAAAGAGACCTAATTGACGTGTTTGGTGCAAATTTGTTCGAAATCGATTGAATAGTTTTATCTCTAGCTATTAATAATAATATTTATTAGTTAATCTCCTAGTTTAAAATCACCTCTCCTTCTCCACCTACAATTTATAAAGTCACTGTAAATCTGTTTGATAATTAAAAATGTTTGTGAAAAAGTATGTGCCAGTTTCTGGTACCGTTTATTGTCTTTTGTGCACAGTCACCTCAACAATATCTAAAACCTACTCTCTCATTTATCTCTCCTTTTGCAAAACAATTGGTAATAGTTAATAATTGGCAATAGTAGGATTGTTGAAATGGCACGTTTTCTTTAATATTTTCAGTAATATTCATTTTTAAATAAATATACGTAACTTTTTACAATGAATAACATTATATTGGGTGCTGAAGGTGGTCATATTAATCAAATAGTAATAAAAAGCATTACATTCGACCCCTAAATTTGAGTTTGTATGACTGAATTATTTAATTATTTCTAGATATTTAACATTTGCAATTTTCAACTGCAGCTATTTTGAAACTGATTGTTGCATGAAAACTATTTTTATGTAAAAAGTGCCCTATGTTGATCAATATTCATACCCAGTTACAGGATTATATCTTAAACCACTTCTGAGATATTAATGTATTGGTAAAAATCACATACAGACGGACAGACAGAAAACAAATCAAGATATAATAATGTTATATTGTATTATTTGCTTGTTTTAAGTTGACAAAAAACTCCTTAAAGTTTCGAACAAAGCTGGACATTCTGTATATTATATATTAACAGGTCCCGAACTCTCCGGTCCCCTTTTGTGGATTTCTTCCTGGGATCGAGGCAAACATATTTCATAATATAAACATGGGTCTACGGTACTTACTTTTTGTATGTTCGTATGCTTTCTGTGTATGTTTTACCAAAATAATTGATATCTATAGAACGATTTGACCGATTGAGTTCAACTTTTACATGAAGTTATACCTAATAATGATCTATTTTAAGTAAAATAAAAGATTATATCTAATCACGTGTTTCAAAATGGCGACTGTTTGACATTTCAAACCTAAATTACCAAAAACCGTAAATTTTAACAAAAATGTCATGACACATTTTCGGTAGCCCTTTTGATTCCCTATCGACTGGTGTAATTACCAAAACAATCAGATGAAGGATAACATTTAAGTTAAAGATAATAATAGCATACTTAACCACAATATTGGGATGTTTTTTATACTTTTACTAAGATATTTATGTATATACAGAATGATTCTTAGTGATTCTGCAATATTGTAGGACATGATTCAGCACATAAGACTAAGATAAAAAATCAATTAGACATGTGACTGAAAACGCTTTTTTTCCACATAGTCGCCATTTTTTCACTAAATAAATGTTATATAGAGAACGGTTTAAATGATTGAGTTCAAACTTGGCATGACGTTTAATCTTTCAATTATATATTTTAAGAAAAATAAGCGATTAAACCCAGTAATGCCTTTCAAAATGGTGGCTGTTTGAAAATTTCAAACCTGAATTACCCAAAAACAGTAAATTTTAACAAAAAATGTCGACATCATATTGTAGCCCTCTTTAGTCTGTATGGTGTAACAGTCGAAACAATCGGTTGAAGGATAATAGTTAAATTAAAGATAATAGCAGGATATAATACATACAATATTGTTGTGTTTACTGTGTGTGTATAGAATGCCGAGTTGAACAATGATTACACATAACTTAACTATTACACCTCATCCGATTGTTTTGCCATTCAGTTCATTCGATAGGGAATTAAAATGGCTACAAAAAAGGTATCTTGAAAATTTTTTTTAAATCTACAGTTTTTGAGTAATTTAGGTTTTAAATTTCAAACAGCCGTTATTTTGAAACTTATAATTGTATATAATCACTTATTTTTCTTAAAAAAGATCTTTGTTAGGTTAGATTTCATGCCAATTTTTAATTCAATCGATCAAACATTTCTCCAAGTATGAATTATTTTGTAAAAAATGGCTGATATCTGTAAAACTAGGTTTTTCCGGTACCGGATCTATGTTCATATGTACAATTTTGCTTTTTTTAGGTTCCCTTTTACGTTTTGAAGTAGTGCCAACCTCTGGCGAAACACACTGTTTATATATTGCACTATAAATATAAGTTACATTTCATACATATATGTTCGTATACTTATAGAACTGGTGGCTTATGTAAGGTACTGGTCTTAAAACCACACCTCCACTTGATCTGCAAGCAAAAAATGAAATAAAATTTATTAGGCGGAATTAAGAGAAACGGAAACTTCTTAATCGGGAAAGCACTCGCTTAAAGAGTGACGCCGGGGAACGACTTCGTATCCGGCATCATTAACGCCGAGATGTAGATAATCTTTCCAACTGATCTCTACCGTCAGTTAATGTTTGTACATTCGTAGATGGTTAAACATCTGATGTAAATTTTTGTCTAACGCCAGCAATTCCAGTGGTACGTCAGACGTGCCATTGTTCTTCGTAGTATAACTTAGATAGATAGTACATAAGAATAGATCTTGAAGAGGAAATAAATATCTATTCAAGAATAGATCTTGAAGAGGAAATAAATATCACCAGATGTACCGCATTTCATACTAAAATTTAAGAAATAAACTGAAGCATAAACAAGGATTCGTATTATAAGATCTTAAGAACTGTGACGTGTTGAGAAGGTGGAAGAGCGGACGTTCTTAGTCCATTATAAAATATAAGTAGGGGTTAAAAGTACAATTTCAGATTCATTAAGAGGAAAGAGCTTAGTTTAAACATATTTCTTCTTCTTTTTTGTCGGTATACCCATTTTACCCTGGATGGGTATAATAAAATTTCTATAAAAAATTTGATATAGTCCTTTTAGAAAAATTATATACACTCATAAACTCCTCTAATTCTGTAATTCACACCTATTGGCATGGTACTGTGTAGGACTTGTCCTGCTATACCCTAAGACGTTAAGGACAATAGCCTCTATGACACCTTCAATAATACGAAGAAGTGGATATTTAATTATGTCATAAGTTCAAATGAATGTATTTATACTGCTAACATCCACGTCGGTAACACCTTGCGAGTTGGCATCTAACTGTTCCTCCTCTATCGTCACTATTCTAACTGCAATAAAGAAAAGATAGTAACGTCAACATATTATGGAAGCATAGAGACCGAGAGTCTAATGTTAATTAATTGCCTAGACTGGTTGTAAATTCTAACCTAGCTACAAGCTATCCATTTTTCTGCTATATATTTTGCTCCTCTGACGTCATTATTCTACATTCCATAAAGTTAAGACGTTACAAAAAATAGTCCCTATTACTTCTACATTTATTCGAAGGGTGGTTTATTTATTTATTTACTGCCTTATTTTAAATAAATTGCTACTAACACTATCCACGTCTCTAACAAACACATCGCGAGTTTTTATCTAAACTTTTTTATTCTGCAAGGAACATCTGCAGTACCAAGCCCGTCTCTTGTAATTATTAAACTATTGAACAGGCGTACAACGTGATTTGCAAGTAGTATGAACTCACCCGTAACTAATCTAACTCAATTTATTATTCAAAGTACGCATACAATTAAAGTTGTGCATATACTTTGTTTAAAGTTCTGTTTGTAATAACATACCAACTCCAAGTCCCATTGTTCTAGTTTAACTGCTTCAGTGCGCATCACATGTTACCTACGTTGAATATGACAGCTGTACGCTTGACAGTAATTAATTGTTGCAAGATTAAAATATTGTCGGCAGAGTAGTAATACGATATCAAGAACGTGGAATGTAGAACATTACTTGTGACGTTTGATTTTATGCTTTATAAATGAATAGCAAAAATCAAAATAAAACTCCACCAATGGTACTTAAAGTATTGAATTTTTATAAAAAATATCCTATATGTATTTTGATAAGTCAACTTTAAATCATCTGATAGTGTCATTTATTTATTTATTTTATTTTTGTATATGATAGTGGGTGAAGAACGACATTTTAAGTGCTACTAGTCGTTATGAAAAGAAAGGTTTCTGAAAAACTTCTGCAAATCGATATTCCAGTCGTCATTAAGTCATTCAAAGCTTAACCGTCGTAACATTTTCAGAAACTGAATCTGTTTAAAAAGTACCTAAGAATTGGTGATAGTCTGTCGTAACAGAAATAAAGATGGGTGAAATTTTAGATAGCATAGCTCAAAAACCAAAAGCGTTTGTCATGAAATTTGCACAAGCTATAGTTTAACCCTAGAAGTGGCAATGTTAACTAAAATGGATTTTTGGCGTTTGCAAGCATTTTTTTCAAAAATTCACCAAATATAGTAGTTATATCTCAATCCAAAAGTGTTCTTTAGCTTTTTTGTAGATAAATGTTCACAAAATGTATATATGCCAGTAAAAAACGTATTGATGGTAAATTTACAAAGTTATTATCTCAAGAAACAGAACATGTTCAGTAACGAAAGGAAAAAGTTCAACTTCCGACCTACATAAAAAGTAGTAAACATTTTTTGTAATTTTTCAAAATGTAAAAATGTTTTGTAATTTATTTATAAATAGAACTGTACAAATATATACATATCAATTTCAAATTTCTTATTTCGAAATCACCAGTTTTTATGTTCCTACTACAAGACTGCTAACAAAACTATGCCTAGTTTGAATAGTAATTTAGGAATATATGCTTTGCCCAAAAATGAAATATTATTATAACAAATTGAAGAGAATAAATCAAAACATTTAACTGTATTACTTGTAAATTATTGATTCATAAAAGTATTTGACTTAGCTTTATTTTAATAAAAAATGAGATCAAATAAATTAAACCTCTCGCGTACGAATCCTATACAAGATACAACTGTCACTTCCAAGACGAGTTTTGAATTTCCCACTTGTCTGGACTGTAGGAATAAAACCGTTCGAGTAAATGTGCTTTACACGAATTTGAAGATTGAACGCTTTGGGGGTTGAGTACACATATAGCAATGTCTAAAACTTTACTACATTACTGACTATGCACACTGAACGTGTCGAATATCTCCAATGGTGTTTGCTTTAATCAATGAACTAGAAGATTTCCTAGCTGTGACACTTTTCCGACACAGCATGTTATTGCGTAACTTTATCAACAATAAGTTGTGGTTAGTGAATCGCCCTCACGAATCTTGAAACATCCCTTACAATATGACAATATTGGAGTTTCCGCTTAAGAGTCAGGTAAGCGGATACAATTTTTTTAGAAATTGAAAGGCCTTGTGTAAAGAAATCTTTTATTTTTCATTGGCCAAATGAGGAATAAAATACTGGAACGTACTTCCAACAGGATGCAGCATTAGCAATCACAGCACATTTTTCGAGAAATTTGCTCCCCGATATTTTTGGAGATAACTTATTTCTAATAATTTGTGTTCACCAGACTTAGCAACAACTGATTTATTTTTCTGAGGTGCAATAAAAGAATCCATTTACTATTACTAGAACAACCCACTAAGATCAAATGTCAATAATAGAATGACATATTAGCTACTTCATTTTTGAAAAAATGATGAAATGTCTCCATGCACGAAGATGTGAATGATTGTCACTTTACACGCAACCTGTAAATACATATATAGGTTATATTGTTACTTTCATGTATTTCATGTAAATATAACGAATAAATATGTATATGGTACACCCTTGTATATTATTTTTTTAATTAATGTTCAATTATTAAATTTGACTGTTTCCTTCACGTCCTCACTTTTCATCCGTAGTACTAATAAATAAGGGGGAATGAAGTTAAAACAAAAACAATTTACTTCAGTAATCAGGTTCTATTTAACTGTTTTATTAACCATTTCCTATTGAAATTCCACAGCTATATTGGCTGAGCTACTTCTTAAGTCTTTTATCGTATTGGCACTGATTATACTAACCAAATTTTAAACGTTAATGCTGTTAAAATTTACCTTTTTAAGCACTACCGGTTATAGTTACTGTTATGTTTGGAATTTACATTTTTTATATTTTTTATAGATTTGTTTATTTTATATATTCTGAACAATTAATAGTTTTGATTCATAAATCCCTATCTGCAATATAAAGCAGTTAGATACACCTTGCAACTCGTTCATTCAAGTCTCCACAGTAAACCTGTGATAGATTATGTCCATCAATTCTCCATTGTAAAGTCCAGTCGTGTTTTATCTGCAGAGTTCTATACTCCATTTCTGTAATAAAGCGCCCTAAAAGCATCTCCTTCAACACTTCTTATCCAAGTCATTCAACATTTTCAATCCTGTCATTTATAATATTACAATTTTATATCTTCATGTATTTTTGAAATCGTAAATGTCCCTTTCTAGAATTTGTAAACGATAATTGATGTGCATAATATATAACTTTTGCATGGCATTTTATTTACTCAAATAGCTTTTTGTATGGTTTTATGATGTTAAACTTTGCATTTTTATAATAAATCTTATATACGATTTACTTATTTTTAGAATTTACTCAACAATCTTTAGGACATACATTTTAAGTTATGATAACATTGTCTCTGCAAATTGAATTCCAAAAGTTTAGTTAATATTGTCAAGCTAACTTGGTTTTTCAAATATTATTACGAAATACGAAGTTAATATATAATATGATCTACATAAAAATATATTGAAAAAAATCATAATTTATAACGTGTTTTGTCCTTTGAAGGAAATAATTATATAATTTTCAACCTTATAAACGCATGCAAACAAATTAAAAAGGTTATCTTCTTTAAACATTACGTTACCATACTTTCTACCATCAAACAGAACATCCAGAAAACTTACAATTTAACTACACTTAAAAAAACACTTAAAACAAATTAATGCTAAATAAACCATATTTATTATTTTAACTAGTATTTTATATTATAAAAATAACCTAAACAAATTAGTAAACAAAAATTGCTTTGCAGTTTAAAAACTTTTAGTTTCAAACTCATTCGAAAATCCTAATAGTGTAGCCTATACACTAAATCTAATATAAACTAATTCAAATTTTTTTCTATGAATTACACATTACATAAATCTGTATGTTTAAATCAAATGTTACACCTGCAGATTATTTTTACTCGATCGTGTCTCCTCGGATCTCAGCAGCTGTAAAGAAACATCTTGTTACACATACATTATTCATGGAATAAAATCCTCAGACGTTCCAACTTCCAAAACAGAAAAGATAAGTAAAGTTCCGCTTTATAAAAAAAAATACAAAATGGTTATACTTTATTTAATGCATAATACATGAACATAACCCGTGTTACGTAAATACAATAATACAAGTATTTTAAAACACCTTCACCAATAAGATGGTGTAAACCTATAAGTTGAGTTTGAACTAGTAATGTAAGATAATCGATAATTGATTTCAGCCTTTATTTGTAGTTTCATAAGAACATTATAACAAAATGTTTGTACTACCATTTTAATTGTATTACGTTAAAAATATGATTTACTACTTATAAAATAATGGACTTGACAATTCCTTTAAAAGTTGGATACCACATTTTGGCGGAATCCGAATTGCCTCTCACTGACGTTTTCCGTTTGCTTAGTCAAAAAAATGTACAACAAACGATTACGAAATGCTTTAGTCTTAGATTGGTCTTAGAAAAAACAAATGGAAGTTTAAAAGATAACATCTGATTTTGTAAGACGATTTCCTCTTTTTCAATATTGGGTCGATTGGGAAAGACTATAGTTATTGTTTTTTTTTTATTTTGTATTATTATTATTCCAGTTGGTACCAATTAAAATAGTCGTTGCATTGTAGAAATTGGCGTATTTTCGGAACAAGGAAAGCTACTCTGCAAGTATAGTGTGGAAATTCCTGCTGGATCAATTTATTTCCATCAGTCGTAACAAACAGAGTTGTTTGTTGTGAATGCGCTTTCAATCAGATCAAATGATAAAGCAATATCGTTAATTTACTTGGGTTTAATAGTTCAATTTCAAAGTATTTCAGAATAAAAGAATTTACACATTTAAGTAAATGACAAAAAGTTTTTGTTGAAATTATTAAGAGTTTCATGTCAGTTTCAGTTATTGTTTTGTTGAAAAAAATTAAATTTAAACAAAACTAAAAACCTTAAACTGTGACTTGTTTTTGAAAATGTTTGCAGAATCTCAAATCACTACTTATTGTTCAGAAAAAGGTTCCCGAAACACCAGCAAGTATGGTGGAAGATTTAACTCGTCCATTATACATACACAGTATGTCTACAATAAATTAAATCAATTCATACCTCTACGCTTGGGCTTTTATGTAAGAATATCACATCAATTGATTGGTTTATGTCTAACTTTGTCAAATTGTATACGTTTGCAGCAGTAGTAAGCAAGCCATAATATTCTTTATATGTAGTGAACGCGATTTACAACGAGGTCTAAGAAGATTGCTTGTGGCAGCTTGCTTTACACTTTACATGCAACGGCACACAGGACGACCCTCAAAACACCAACGTGACAAAGAATAACTTATTTTAGAAAATAACAATTACCTACAACCACTTCTAATGTTGTGAAGTTATAGAAGTGCTCAATCTACCATTTCATATGATATAGATTATCAAAGCTTCTCGACAAGGAGTCTTTCTCATACAAAGGCGTGTTATAAAGGTTTTTAAATACCGCCCCGATTAAGTGAAATCCTTAAGCTTTATGACTTATTAATAAAGCATTTATTCTCTATGTATTGTCTGTATTTATTTATAGAGCATTGTATTCTTAAAATCATTTAATAATACAACACGTTTAATAATAAATTTTGTAAATAACAAAATTATATCTAATATGAATCTAAATGGTACAAGTTTCTGTTCCAACAAATTTGGTAGGCTATACATTAATATACCATCAAAACAGTTTCCGTACAAAATTAAAGAATTTATCAATAATAATGGTTCTGTTATTTCTCTTGAAGGGGTTATTCTTTGTCCCCATACATACACTTTCATATGCATATGCATATAGTATTTATATATAAACTTCCTTCAACACTATCCACGTCGCTATTTCCTCCTGAGTTCTTATCTAACTCTCATAACGCTTTAAGACATTTCTAAAGGTGAAAACAGTACTAAATCTATCTCTCTAAGTTACTAAACTTATTTAAATGTACCTTACTTGCAAGAAACATGTAAACTAATCACAACTCAATGTATTATTCAAAATGAACACATGCAAACGCGTTTAATGTTCTGTTTGCAGTTACAGAGGAATTCCAAGTTCCGTTGTTCTAGTTCAACTATTTTAGTGCGCATTACATACCCACGTTAAATATGACGGCTGTCATATACGCGTGACAGTAATTTCTGTAAGATGGAACTATTATCAGCTGAATATTTAATACGTTAGAAGTTATCGTTTAAAACTATAAACAATCATATTTTTACAGGAATTAAAAAACAATATTGTTGATTAAAATGTTTACAATTTTGTAATTACTTACCGGCGAAAGACACAACGCTTTGTCAACTATTTATTTTATGTCAAACTCTTGTATTTCAGAGATATCTGGTTTTGCCCGAAACAGCTGATTCCAATTGTAACATTTTTGTTTGTTATTTACTGTATTATTGGTGTATTATTTAGTACATATTGAACCAGCCGAACCCAATGTTAGGACAAATTAGTTCCACCTAGGACAAGTAGATTTGGTTAGGGTTATCCCACGAGCACCTTCATAATAAACTAGTTCTTCCTGTTTACGTTTATAATATATTAGTATGGTCCTGGTGATTAGTGTTTGTTGGTAAAATGCACATCCTTATAAGTCAGACTATTTATTTCTATTAGGTCTGTAACGTGTTTTTACTTAATCTTCATATCATTGAAAGGAAATAGAGCTAACATTATCCTAACCTAACTTGACCATCGTTTGTTTTCGACCAAGGGCAACCTGGTTCATTCTAAAACTATTTGGTTATTTGTACAAAATAGTTCGGCCTGATTAGGTCTAGTAAAAACCGGTTTGTCATGATTCACGTAGGACAATCTAGATTGGCATAGGCAGAACTAGTTGTTAGCCTACTGAAATAGGATTTGGCCGGTAACATACAGATGTTATTATTATAATATTACAGTGACTATAATAATGCGTAAAACAAACCAAAATACTAAAACATAACTTATGTTTGAAAATGTAATAAATGAACTTGTAACATAACTGTTAACCCTATAATTTAAGGGATAATGTAGCTATATTTTTTGTCACTATATATTGTATAGTTCGTCAGATTACCATGGCCTCTACGGTGCACTGGCGGGAGTAAAGAAGTTTGCCAAGTGGGAACGTCATCCGCTTGAGGGGAAGGGTCACCTCGTTACTTACTATCAATGTTGCCTTGTGTTGTAGCACCGTGTAAATATAGAAATGGGGCTTTTTATATGAGTATATAAATAGTTTTGTCTGAACACTGTTGAGAATAGTGTGACTTTTCGTTTTATTTACGTTTCATACAACAAAGAATCCGAAACAAGCCTTATCTCAATTTCTGTCTGTCTGATGTCAGTAACGCTCGCGGACCTGTTTCTTGTTCACGATTAACGTTGAAACGGCTTTACTGAATTTCGAAAAAACACATTATGCATATTTTAACCCTTTTGGAACCATCTACCGATATTTCGTAAATTTTAAAATACACGGAAAAGACCACCTGACAAAATATCGGCAAATTATTGTATTTCAATGCTTAAAAGACCATTTGACGAACAAATTTTATTTCGTTGTAATTAAATAAATAAAAGTAATGAAATTACTGTATTAACAAACTGTGTTAATGTTCTGCTCATCTGTGTCGATCAGCTGACTCTAGGCCTAAGAATTTTTTGTTTCAGTTCTTATATTTATGAAATTGTCAGGATTATTAGGAAACATAATAGAAATGATAAAAATCGAGTTTCCTACTGTCAAATTTTTGTATGTTTTGAAAAAAGAAAAAAATTAATTTTAAAACGCAATTTATATTTTCCCCAATTTTGACGTTTTAAAATAAAAATATAAATTATTTCAGCTTATATGTTCATTTATTAAAAAGTCCATTGTGTATAATTTTTTTTTTTTAAATTCAGTAAACAATGATAAAACAAAATATTAAACAGCGATAAATGAATAATAAATAGATTTGATCACAGACAATATATTTATAGGATACCCGTACAAAGCCTTCAATCCAAAGTGTTATGTTCAAAGCGCGGCAATGGACTGAGCCTCTCTGACCCCCCACCACTCGGATTCATTCCGAGCCTACTGCTCATCTCGAGATCACGGCTCATGCTAGATATTCTCTACTATAACCAATGAATACTTAAATTTAAGTATTAATTGCTATAACTGTATTATATGTTGCTGGATGGTAGATTAGTTAAATATTTACTAATTGTAATCATATTTTTTTAATTTATGAAATAATCTAAAGCTAAACAAATTGTTTTTTAATAAGATAAAATTATGTTACGAGTGTTGCTAAAATAAGTTTTACTTTATTTAAAATATTATTTATTTTATGTATAAGACATTTATTTGCCTATAGAATAATTAATTGACTACTAAATAACTGTTAAGAGATCAACTGTTTATGTAATATCGATAGTACTAGTTATTAGGCCTATACGCAATAGTTTAATAAGCATCCAAATACAAGCACAAAATCTGTGTTATATAACACTAACATTCTCAAATGATTGAAAATAACTGCTAAAGAAAATGAACAAATAACATGTTTTCAAAATAGAGTACAATTTGGTCTTACATTTTACATTCAAAATGCATAGAGCACAGACAAACAGAAAACAATATGTTCAACAAAAAATACTATGGTCACAAAATAGAGTTAAAACTGAGTAACTTTGTACCAATATTTTTTAATATAAAGTACCCATTATTTTGTTTAACATAGTAAAGTTTGAGTAAAAAAATACTATGGAAAAACAATGGGTAACATTTTAAATACAATAGAGTACATGTAATTCTTTAAGCAAACGGAATATATTTTTTTGTAATAAACTTTGATAGTACATAACTGCTAATCAGTCTTTACAGCTATGATTAATAATTAGTTATGCCAACTTCTAACTATTCTGAATAAAAGTAGATAGATAAAACTAAATTATTATGACTAGAAAGAACACAAATAAATCTAATATAACTAGAAGTATACGTCCACATGTTCTGTGTAAAATTATAGCATACAGAATTAATTGTATAAAAAGAATAGGGCCAACTTTTCAAAGTTATAGAGATTAGGGCTACTAAGAAAATGTAGAAGGGTAAGGCTACTTTCAGTCGGGACGCTTAAGCACCTCTATCGGATTTATGTTAAGACATATGTGTTTGAGAAGTTCGTTTTTAGACGATCTGAGCTACCTAATTATTCTTTATAAACTATTTCGACTGAGGTAAACAGACAAACGTGTGATGTTACAAGCTGTCAGTTTCCCTTTTAAGGTATGGTACTCTAAAAAACATTACGTCATCTGACTATTGGAACATGCTATGATTTTATCAGGAAATTTTGGAGAAGTTAAATTTGTTTATTGGAATGCTAAAAATAAAATTGATGCGCAAATTTTGAATTTAATACATTTTGTGGGCTGAACCCCTTAAATGCAGTAATTAGAGTTAGTACCACCATTCCGAAGCCCTATGTGGAGTAGGCATACTCATATTTAGTGTTTTGTAGAAAATATTACGTACATATTTATCTCATATTACATATTCTGTATAATATGCCTCATTATAACACATTCTATAAAACACAATATATTAAATTAAAATATGTCTTATGTGTATTAAAATATCGGCACTTTCAACATATAACCTATAACACTGGATTTGTTGTAGGAAACGAATTATTAATACCCTATAACTTCTCAACAAACCTTTATTAAAATCCTTCAATATTTTAAATGGTTCCAAATAGTTTATCCAAATCAAGACCTATGTATAATTTCCATAATTATTCTACTCTATTTAAAACTAATCAGGAAATAATACGTTCCAAAGTAATAAAGAATGTAATAGTAAGAGGAAAAAGGAAAATATTTATACAAGTTTAGTAGTTTAGTTAGGTAATTTATTAGTGCACCTATCTGCTCTGAATGTAAAATTAGAGTACAAAATATTATTTATTGAAAGTTAAATTATTGTTAAACTTTCTCTGTTGCAATCTTTAACTATTGCTATGTTCCTTCTTTCTCTAAATAATGCACTTTTACTTTTACAACTTTGTGATAATTTGTTTACAGGACTTTTGCGGTGAAATGTATAACTACAAGAACTAGGTTCATGATTTAGCCGTTAGGTGTCACTACAGTATAGATGGAGATACTGAACTGTTTTTTTAGACATCACTAAACTGCACAGTTAGTGAGTTGTAATAGAGTAATACAAGATAGCACTAATGTATTGATAGAAAAGCTTTACTAGCCTACTCATACTACTAAGTTTAATTGCTAGACGACTCAACTTCGTTATACAATATTTAGTTTAGTTACAAAAAGAGGTACAAAATGTCTGCACCAGTAAAAAACTTGAATTAATTATTATTTAATTGAAATATTGTGCGGGTTCATAATTTTGCTACCAGATTGCTCTTGAACACAGCCTTCAAAATTTCGCTGCTAGGTGACGTTGTTTGGTTACTCAAATTCTATTTAGTGTAACGGAATTTGGATGTGTGTGTCAAGAAATGATCATGTGTATACACTTTCAACTATTTAGGCTAAATTTGATCGAACCAATTTATTTTTACTAATGATGTTATATCTACTACTTTATTAGAACAATGAGCACTGAGTTAATAAAACCAATTGTATTTTATTAGTAACAGCTTTGTTGTGTTGTCATAAATATAAATCTTTAAAAGCCTACATAATTTATAACTTTTTTTGTGAACAAAGACTCTGTTTTGTTGATCATAAAACATAATTCCTTACAAAACACGGCCGAGTTCTTGTCAAACTGATAATATTTCATTGAATTTATAAATGAACTACTTTCCCATAGTAAAAGATAAGAAGAAGAAGAAGAATCTCATCATATAGTCCGTTCTAAAATATAAAAGTTAGCTTATTGTTGTATAAATTATTTATTTTTAAAATGTGTTCAAAACCATTAAGGCAGATATAGAACTTATTGTTCAAAATAAATTTGATTTATTTAAATAAATCATTTATTTATATTATTACCTATTTCTCATATTAAATTTGTATTGCACTTATTTCATGCCATCGAAATTATACATTGTTGAAAAATATATATGTGTAAACTTTTTTTTATTATTTTATATGGGTTGAAAATAATTAAATTTTTTAAAGCATTTTTAATGTTGGGTTATGTTTTTCTTTTTTGGAATTTGTTTGATTTTTTATAAGTTTTTCAGATATGTTCTTTTTTTATAGTTAAAACAATATTTCGTTTTAAGCTTAAGTTTAGTGCATAATTGTATAGAAATGTTATGTTAATTGTGTTTAGGACCTCCTGTGGTCCTCACTTCGCCCTAAATAAGAAATGTAAACCAATCATCTGGACTGTCTATCTCTCCTCCTCCTCTCTCTCTGAAATTATATAAAAGTTAGATAAATTCTTGACTCACTTATCAAACTGCTTTTTCTCTCTCTCTCTCTCTCTCCCCCTCCCCTCCCTTCATCCCTCCTCTCACTCTCTCTTTCTGTCTCCTAAACTATAAAATCTCTGTCTGTCCCTCCCCTCACTCTTTCTTGCTCTCCCCCTCACCTAAGTGATTAGATCCTAAGATAGGACTTATTAGCCCAAACAGGAACACTTTTTCTATCTCTATTTCTCTATTACAGGTTATTTTTTGTCTTATTACACATTTAATTTTAACTTCGTAAACCTAAATACACTACTACTGTAACCTCAACTTTTTGAAACTACAATTCATTCACTAGTGAAGAAATTGGATTCATACATACTATAACTTAGTGTACATATACGAAATCAACTCAATTCAATATTAATATGTTACTTACCTTAACTCACTTAGGTATATGAATCGAAGAATCACTTCCAACTAGTTTGAAACCATACCTCCATTTGGCATTTGACCTACGAAATTATGACCATTTGAACCTCCAAAGTGCGACAAATATTTTGATTCTGTTTAAGTTACACTCTTTCCAATTGTTTAGAAATCGTCATACTACTTAGACTGGTTGTATGTATAAAAGTAGGTTTTAGACATTAGAATCAAAGTACAGCGGAAGCTACTTAATCTCGAATTTAATATGGCATTACGTTTAACTGTAAGATGGGACAAAACCAATTTAAAAATCCAAATTTTAATTAATCAATTCATATAAAAAATAACAAACTAAAATGTATTGGTTGTTAATAATACATTTCCCAACACAGAGTGAAGAGTTATTTAATCGTATAACTTCAAATAAAAATTAGTTGCATTGCCTGTTTAAGTTAAAATTATAAAATTACGGTTTAAAAGATGTACAAAAATTGGGTTAAATCGTATAGTCAATTTAAAATAGTTTATAATTAGTTTATTTCCGCAATAGATCAAAACAAAACTATTTATTAAAAAGAAAGTGAAAACAGACATAGTAGCATACACATTATGCATAACTTTTTACACTGTAGAAGTAGCAGTTCCCAACAAACATTCAAGGCATATTTTCTATCGGGCAGTGATATGCTTACAGAAAATGTAATTCTCCTTGGTCTACCTTAAACCGCGTTCTTTACGTTTAAACTGAATTGTGAAAATAAAAATGTTACTTCTTTTTTTAATGTAATTTTGTTGATTTTATGATTTATATTTTCCTGTAATTTAATTTTCGTTGTTTGTGCTTAATCACTTTAGTCACCAATTGCTTCAGAGTCCAATATATTCCTAATATTCATCCAAACATTAATTGCATGACGTTTTTAAAACTCATATTTAAAGTAATATAGAGTTTATTTAATTTAATTTTGCCAACATGATGTACCAAAAAAGCACTGTTTTATTTATTTCTAGTTCTTGTAAAAATTAATCACTATTACATGATGTACATATATTAACAAACAAATTTACGTTTTCCTTTTTGTGTTTTACTTTAACAAAACTTTAATAATTTGTTTAGTTACAATTATTTTCTTTATTTAAAAATAGTTTACATTATCTTAAATATAAATATTAACATTAGATTTTAAGGCATTTACAATTTAAAGTTCCATTATTTATGTTACGAATTACGTAGTGACATGAGCAATGAACATACATATAACTATATACCATTTTAATATTAGTATTGTTAACCCGTTTATTTATTGTTCAATGTAAAATTAATAATATATATTACATAAATATAGCCTAATTTATTGACAAATCGTAATTTATATACAGTTTTGGGACTGACTTAAACAATAAAAAGTACCTAATTAATAAAGAATGGAACACAATATTTGCAAAACATAACAGTATATTTCTTATAACATATCAGATTTGTAGCTTAAAATACAGTATATTACCGCTTTCCAATATTTAACATAACATAAAGGTACAACCTGTATAGAAATGAGCATTCCACCATTCTGAGGCATACAAAAGTATATTTATGAAAAATTAATTTCATAAATCTATTTTAGTAACTATGAAATAAATATTTGAATCAGGTCAGTATGATGGTTATTTTGATAAATTGAAATATATTAACCGTGGATAGTTTTACAATTTAAAAATCAGTGGTAAAAATAATTTTCGGCGATTACAACAGCTATATTTATGTATATTTTTTGATTCACTAAAGATAAAAATAAAATAACAATTACCATGAGCCACTTCTAAGAAATCTACAAAATATTTGTTTATATGTAAATGGTATTTATTTCGATTGACCCACATACAAAATACAATTTTACTCGATACGACTTGTATTTTTGTTAATAGTTTTACCTTTAGGCTATTCAACTC
Source organism: Philaenus spumarius (assembly GCA_018207615.1). Classification (NCBI taxonomy): domain Eukaryota; kingdom Metazoa; phylum Arthropoda; class Insecta; order Hemiptera; family Aphrophoridae; genus Philaenus; species Philaenus spumarius. Next base: position 409,087 of record JAGFPH010000788.1, read on the forward strand.
GAATAGTAAGTCATTGTTTTATAAAAATGTAATACTGAACGACTCTAGTCTGGTTAAAGACGATATTTACTTTTTTTTAACAACATTTCTTAACAATGACGTTTTTAACAAATTAAAATTAACTGTTCGATACATTTCACACACGTCGAATTTGCGTAAACAATAAGCCTTTTTTATAGTATAATGTACTGTCTAATTATTTCAAAAAAAATTTCCGTTTTTTATTTTTTTATTTTTGGCATAATGTTTACTTTAACATGAGTATAATTTAATGCTACAACAGGACTTATATGTTATATGGGTTTATTATTTATTATTGCAAGAGTATATGATCAAAACTTGAATAACAACTATACTTTTGTGTGTATAGTTTACTCGTATGGGTTCGTAATTAACCTTTATCATTATCCTGAATAATTTCTTATATTTTGTAACAGGCTGAAAAATGAAAGACTATTATATTTCAAAAATAGCCTCAACAAAGAGATTTTCAAACTTATGACGTCGATATTTCCTCAAAATAATATTTTAATCAAAACATAGTGAAATCATGATTACATCTTTTATTTAACTGTGTGCATTGATAGTAAATCCATAAGAGAAGTAAGAATGTATGTAACGTTTGCTTGCACTTCACCTACGATATCAAAATATATAACATTATTAACACGGAGTATTTAATTCGTGCTAGACACATACAAAATTCAAAAACAAAGTTCGAGATCAATTTAAAAATTTAATGTAACATTTTCAATATTTTTAAAACTGTTTGTGAATTTCAGTAGTCAAATCCTTCCAAAATTAAATTCTGATAACACTTGGTGTTTATTTCATTTTGAACCTGCCAAGTCATCACGACTTTGAAATTATACCATATTTTACAATTAGAATAGTTTGTAGACGAAGAGAGGCAACATGTTAATATTCTCGAAAAAAAAAACATTAAAATTTACAATAATATCAAGGAAGTTCTGTTTTTTTCTAATCAATACATACAAACTTTATAACTTAATAAAAATTTTCAAACACACGATACACACACGGTAGGAATCTAAGTCGCACATAATAATCTAAGAACATTGAAAACTATTTAATTAGTGTAAAAACCACATATAACAATGTCATGATAATTTAAACGTTCAAATCAATTCCTTTACTTTTTTATTTATTGTTATTATATAAAAAATTAAATATACAATTGAACACATGAATATCATTTACACTATAAATCGTAAGATTTCCTCAAGTAATATCAAACAATATCAAACAATATCCATATAAACATATTGAATGTAACGTTATAAAATGTTGAAATAAGTAATAAGTCTTAAAGTAATACAACGATAAAGCACTTTCTATAACAAATAAATAAACTGGTCTTACATTTAGTTATATTTAATTAACATTATGTTCAACCATTACTAAATATGTTAAAGTACAACTTAATATAAACTATCAATATATTTAACTATAAACAAAGACGTAAATTCAACAATGTTTACAAATTCAACTAAGCCATTAAAACTATAAAAACAAATAACTAAAATATTATATATTTGGTCTTCCTTAAGTAAAAAACAAAGTATACAATTTATTTGTTCTTTATTTTTTAACAACCGTGTTAAGGTATTTTTACTTTATCGTTATTATTAAACATATCACAGAAATGACTAACTTTTCCCTAAGCACATATTGTTTCCTAGAGTTCACTTTTCTTTTATTACATTTTGTACAAGTAGTTTGTAAAACAAAGACACAGAAAAACACTGACACAAAAATTATTTAATTGTAACATACACAGTGAGTAAAAGCTCGGTGTCGTTAAGTAAGTGCATTCATGATCGTTGCACTTTAAAGTTTAAAATAAATTTGGTACAAAGCCAATTAAAATTCTTTTAAAAACAAAGTATATTAAAAGAAAATGTATAACATAATGTGTTTATATATTTATTCCACATAAAAATGTAACTCATATAATGAACGGGGTCCATTAACAAATACTTAATAATATACATTGATTTTTATCAATTGTTAGTTTTTACCAAACATTCCTTTTTTTCCAAACTTTTAACCTAAAATAAAAACACTAAACATAAAAGTTCTTTCTAACGATTTTTACTTGAAATTTTACTTAAAAATGTATTAAAGCTATAAGCAGAATATGATTGCCTTCTCGTTAACTACTCTTTGAGCATATTCATTAATATAATGTATAAATAACTCTACCCTTATGTAAACAATTTTCTATTGATTGTGAAACTAAATGATATTTGTCCTGAAAAATTTTTCATTGGAGCAATAATAGCATTCATTCTATTTTACGTTAAAAATGCTTTGATTTATTTATTTTTGTTATGATATTTGAATTTTAGACTGTTAAAACTTTTTTTAACAATTGCTAAACAACTTACTGTATATTTTTTTCTTTTTCAAATGTATAATTTAATATTACATCTTAACATATCATATACATTGTATTTGTATTACAAATGAATCCAATACCTTTTCGATTAAATACATGATATTCAAAACATAATATATATATACATATTAAATCTAATAATAATAATTTAATTCAAAACAAAATCCATTTGTTTAATTTCACATTTTACTAATTATAAAACAATTGTAATATTACAATTTCAAATTGATATTGAATTGCTTATGTTTACTAACCCACATTACAACAAAGCTCAGTATTTTAACAAGTTATAATAAACTACATTTTAAAATTATGAGCAATAATTTTGTTTATATCTTTATGGACTAATATAAAAATAATTATTTAAAGTTTTTTATATTAGGAATAGAAATTATTGTAAAAAAAGAATAGCTGTTTTGGATTACTTTTTATAATAACAATACAAAAGAAATGGAACACCACAACAACTACCTTTATGGGCATACACATGTTCATCAATTTAATGTAGTTAGTAACAAATTGTAAAAAATAATTGTTAATGTTTGTGTATATACATTTATTTCGCTTACATTATTTATTTGAGATAATTATTAGTTTACGTTCTTCTAGTTTTATTTCCGCATTTAAAAAATTCAGTTATATAAGTGCCACTTTAAAAATACAAACGAACAAAATGTTTTGAGTTTCAATAAAATTGTACAGTATTGTCTTAATATAGTAAATAATTCGACATGTTCAATTTGTTTGTTTTACTGAACAATAATATGAGGTGCAGACAGAAGGACGGCAACCGTGGCTATTATCGTAAACAATGTGAACACTATTAAACAAAATCTGTCCACTACCATCGCGGCGAACTTCCAGTCGCTGATAAGTTCCGCTTCCTCATCAGCTTTCTTCATTCTGTTTGTGATGAACTGTAGCTCCCGTAGGATGTACTGCAGATCCCTTTGTGCTATCGAACACGCTCCCGTTTCATCCAGGGTGATTCCCCCTCTCATATAACTGCTGTTTGCTGATGAAACATGTCTGAAGTCGTCATCTATATCTAATACATTCGCTAGTAGACTCTTAGATGACCTTTCTTTAAGTTCTAGTTCTTTCATACGATTGCTCATTAGGATTGTTTTGCGAGTTATCTTTTTACCAGGTCGTCCCATTCCTAGCATCCACGGCAGCCATTGAAGGAATACGCTTTTTATCTGTGGAATAAAATAATATGACTATTTCTTATCTTTATAATATATTTACACGCATTAAAAAAATATACTAACTATTTAGGAATATTATAGCAATACTGGCAGTAGATAACGTAACAAATCTAAAACTTTCATCCCATATTCTGTTCATTTAAGTGATCATCAGTTAATGTTTAAATTTAGGATATAGCATACTACCTACTAAATTTAGGAAACATACTATTTGAAACATTAATTAAACACACAATAAATGTTTTACATATTGTGTAAATAGTTAGGTTAAATTACGTAGAAATTAAAGTTTTTTTTATTTGAATGAATTGATGTGTTGCCAAGAAATTATTCAACTATATTTGTTTTATGATATAAAAGATATAATTGCTTACATTATGATGACAAAGATGACATATTAAAAAAACAAATAAAAGGACATATCTCCATCTTGATGATTTCTTAAAAATTATAAAATTATTTAAAATATTCTGTAAAAATAGGAAAGTAACTACACCCTCCAATTCATTATTCTAACAACTAAAGAGATATGTTCTAGTTGATTCAAATACCACTAACTTATGAATGTAGATAGCGTATAGGCCTATATTAGTACGGATTTTGTTCAAAGTAACACAATTGTATCATATCCTCAAAATAGAAAAGTCGTATAGCTTCAAATTAATTGTTATAATAACTAGAGAGATTTGTTCTACTTGATTAAAATATCACTAACTTATGAAAGTAGATAGTTTTCTAGTTGATTCAAATACCACTAACTTAAGAAGGTAGATAGCGTATAGGCCTATATTAGTACGGATTTTGTTCAAAGTAACACAATTGTATCCTGTCCTCAAAATAGAAAAGTCGTATAGCTTCAAATTAATTGTTATAACAACTAGAGATATTTGTTCTACTTGATTAAAATATCACTAACTTATGAAAGTAGATAGTTTATAGGCCTACATTAATAAGGATTTTGTTTAAAGTAACACAATTGTATCCTATCCTCAAAAGTTACTATAGCTTCCAATTCATTGTTCTAACAACTAAAGGGATATGATCTAGTTGATTCCAATATCACTACTTATGAATGTATAAAGAGTATACATATGTAAAGATTTTGTTTAAAGTAACACTATTGATTAGTATCCTCAAAATAGAAACTTACTATAACATTAGTTGATTCAAATATCACTACTTATGAATGTATAAAGTGTATACATAAGTAAGGATTTTGTTTAAAGTAACACTATTGAATCCTATCCTCAAAATATAAACTTACTATAACATCTAATTCATTATTCTAACGACTACAGGGATATGTTCTAGTTGATTTAAA
>JAGFPH010000789.1:4579-15879 GCA_018207615.1 Philaenus spumarius
CGCAATTATTTAAGACTCCATCGGATCTCCACAATTATTTAAGGTTCCGCCTCATATCCACAAATATTTACGGCTTAATCGCTTCTCCGCAATTATTTAAGACACAGTTGCATCCCTGTATTTATTTAATGCTCCGACGCATATCCGCAATTATTTAAAGCTCTATCTTATCTCCACAATTACTTAAGGCTCCGTCGCCTCTCCAGAAATATTTAAGGCACCGTCACATCTTCGCAATTATTTAAGGCTCTATCTTATCTCCACAATTACTTAAGCCTCCGTCGCATCTCCGCAAATATTTAAGGCTCAGTCACATCTGCGCAATTATTCAAGGCTCCATTAAAACATTAACACATTGATTAAAAAATACTTCTTTATAACCCGAAAATAAAGTTAACTATATGAAGCTATAAAATTTTCACTTCTGACGGCAGTCCCACGACTGCCTGTTATTTATGTTTTCATTTTTGTTTTAGGTTAAAACCCTATTGATATATATTTCTGGAGATCTTCCTGGTCGATTTTAGTGTGGTTTGTTTTAAATGAAAGAAAATGTTGCCATACAAATCAAAAAAATTTTAAATGAATTTTTATTTCATCAGGAAATTTATATGGGCACTTTTTGAGTTAAAACCCTTTTGATTTGATACCCATTTCTACCTGACCAATTTTAGTGGTGTTTATTCAAAATGAAAGGGAATATTGTCATTATTATCAAAATTTTATGAAAAGTAATTTGTATTTCATCGGTATAGTTATAAATTTCCTTTTTGGGGTTTTTTGGTTCTAGATTAAAACACTTGGCTACTACATATTTCTGAAGATCTAGTTCGGGCCCATTTCAGTTCTGTTTATTTGAAATAAAATGAGAATATTATTATTATTAATAAAAAGTTATGAAAAGTAATTTGTACTTCATCCTTACACTTATAAGGACACTTTTGGGTGTTTTTTTTTTGTTCTAGATTAAATCCTATTGTTACCTATTACTGGAGATCTATGTCACCTATTTTCATGCGGTTTGTTTTAAATGAAAGTTAATGTCATTATTATCAAAAAATTAAGAATTGTTATTTTTATTTCATCAGTTTATTTATTTTTACAACAAAGGACTATTTTTGAATTTGTTTGGTTTTATTTTAAAACTCTATTGATACCTATTTCTGGAGATCTACTGGGCTATATTTAGTGCGTTTTCTTTTAAATTAAAGAAAATGATGGAATTATTATTATTTAAAAAATACGATACGATTGATACCTATTTCTGGAGGTTCATTTTGCCCTAGGACATTTTTCAGCCGACCGCGGAAGGCTTTTTTCGCTAGTTCTGATATATTTAATTAATATTTGTATAGCCCAAATATAAACTTTAGGTAAATACTAAAATACTAGCCTATATAATTAATGTAATTTAAAATTTTCACTTTGTGATGATTTAATGTTGACGAATTCTATTCCACCCAAAATGTGTCATAAATAAAATCCAGAAGAGTTTGTCTCTATTCATGTCTCATTTTCCCTTTCTTTTGAAGTGTCTTGAATATGATTATATACTTAAAGTTTTAGCATTTGCAAACCATTTGATCAATATATTTAAAGGTGTAGTTTACCATCTCAATTATGATTTATCACTAAGTATATAGGCCTACTTGTATTGATCCTAGTTTTACTAAGTTTGTATAAGAATCAAAATTAATTGATAAATAGTTTCGCCGTATTTACTGTTCAGCCAAGGCGTATTAAAGATCTTTAATACGCCTTGCTGTTCAGCTACTTTTATAAAGTATGCACTAAAATAAACAGTACTGGAATTAAAGCAGCTAGGGTTGATTTGTAGAACAGCTGATTGTATTGTTGATTGTTCCCACTCCAAGTTGCTTAATTGAGGTTAAATAACCCTGTAATGGTTCTTACCACTCCAGAGAAAGTTTTTATTATACAGCATTGTTTTCGCTCATAAGGAATGGTTTCATCAATAAGCAAACAACGACGATTTAGTAGAAAAGCCACAAAATAGTAAGCGCGTAACCATATGGTGTGCTCAGTGGCGGTTTTAGGCCTGAATATTCAAAAACCCAGTCGAAAAGGGTCACTACGAATGAAAGCAAGTTAAACTTCTTCAACAAGTCCTGCACTCTCCGAAACTAATGTCTGAATTGTATTAAACTATTTTCCCGTCATATAAAACCAATTAAAAATTATTTTCAGTAATGAATTTTACCTCTTAAATAGATCATGTATTTTTATGCTAAATGATTATATTTTACCATGTGATATGCTTTGTTTTAGGAAAACATTATCAATAATTAATTACCGTATGGCATGGATAGTTTATAAAGAACTAAGTCATAAAAAAACTTCTACTTTTATATTAAATAAAAATGGAGTGAATTACGTTACATATTTTTGTTGTTGATGATACAATTTTAATTGATTTATAAATGATATACCGTTGGTTGAAAGTTAGGTGTAGGGCGAAGCTAGTGGAACTGGCTAGTAAATGGTTTTAATAAAACTCGCTGAAATGTTCGTCTAGAACATTTAATTCTGAACAAAACATTTAATTCAGTGCAAACGAAGTGTGTATACAGAAAGTGAATAGATCTTGGATTAAATTAACTTTTATTCGGAATAAACAACGCATGTATTACATTTGGCCGACAATAACTTTGTTAATTTCCCAATAAACAAATCAAATTTTTATTACAATTTTAAGTTTTAAGATAAAAAACTTTAAAAAATTCTTAAATTAAAAAAATTATCATTGAAATACTGTATGACATAATGTAATTTTATTTAAAAACACAGAATATTTTGTATTCTGTAATTTGTATTTCATAAGTTGGCAACACTATAACAGCTGTTCAACAATGATGTAATTTGCATTGTTTTGAATTATTGTTAGCTCTAACAACTGACTTTCGGTCCATGTGTGTATTGTTCCGTTCGTAGTAATTAAGTTTCAGTCCGTGTAAATATTGTTTTGTTCGTAGTAATTATTAAATTATTGTAGTAGTAATGTCACACTAATTTACAACTGAAGAATACGCCGATATAGTGTTTATTTACGGTGTATGTGAAGAATACCGACAACGTTACTCCAAATCGCAGAACTCCAAATGCCTGAACCATTATTACTACATTTCTTATGTTACGGGAAACATTATCACTGCCTAGTGTAAACTTATAGTATGACCGCCCCCACCAACATTATGTTAATGTATATGACAACTTTATTGCTGCTGTTGAACGTAGTCCAGGTATTAGTAAAAGACGTATTTCATATCGGTTACGGGTTATGAATGGAGTAAAGTATGGACTAGTAAAGTAAGGAGAACACTTAAGAATGACAACCTTTATCCTTAGGCCTACCATAAACAAAAAGTACAGCATTTACATCCTGGAGACAATGCCCTTCGCTTGGAGTACTGCAATTGGTTAAACACTCATCGTCAACTCTACAAGTACATTTTATTTACCGATGAGTCACAGTTCACTCGTGATGGTATTAACAATTTACGAAACCAACATGCATGGGCAGATATGAACCCCATGCAACTTCCCCATGCAACTTGTTTTCCCTCGTACTTCGAAAAAAACTGGAACAAGATCAAAAATGTGGGGTTTTTCTTCGCCGGTAACTCGCGCGGAGCACAGCCGAGGTCGATAACTTGGAATACTACAAGTAATAGTTGTTCGTTGTATTAAATAATGCCCCTAATCCAAAAATACAAACATTCCAAAAATCAGAACTACGCGAGCTTTTGCATATATGGATGTACAGATTGACTGAACTATAGTATATCCTCTACAAAATCCGGTCAAATTTCTGTGTGGTAACACGAATTTGTACTGTTTATATTAGTGCTACGTATAAAACACCTCTACAGTAGCATTAATTGTTCAACATGTTTTCTTAAATTTATTGAAGCACTTTTAATAACTTAAATGTCTATATTTGACCTATTTAGTGATTTTCTTAGTACAAAACTATTGGTTTTGCTTATTTAAATCACCATTTTTGTCCATTTACCAATAAAAATGCTCTTTACTCATAAACCAACAACTATACGACTATACACATAATAACCTTTTCATAAAGCTCATATTGTATGGAGTATATTGTCGCTTTTTTCAATGTTCTCTCATAAACGGTTCCTAAATTATAAGCGTTTTAATAAACGGCGCCCCACAATATTCCCCCTCCGCCTGGTAATGTCGACCACGCTGGGGGGCGACAACATGGCTTTTCATGATCACTATAGTGGCTATAACAACAATCAGAAATAAAATTGAGTCAGGCTTCCCATGCATGCTCAACTCCCTTCCGATCCTGGACTATATAACAGTAGCCTATACACAGCAAATTATTGCATTTTGGATAGCTAAATAATCTAATAGTGTTCCAGAAATCTAGAGGTTTTGAAACCATTCATACATTTACTTCAATAGATTTCAACAATTTGAAAAATTCTGTTATAAGTGTTTTTCTTCTTTTTTTTATTAAGTAGAAACATAATGAGGACGAAGATTTCAGGCCTCCGCTAAACTTGTTTCTGGTTAAAGTTATACGAATTAATCAATTTTAATCTAAGATTAAATTTAGTTACTTTCAGATAGGCTCTCTGGGCTTGTCATCTTTTCTCTGTGTATTTAAAATATCATTAAAATAACAACGCATCAACTCGTCATTATATTCAATATTCTGAACTCGAAATCTAACCGTGCAACAATCATAACGATGAATGTATTAAATTATACATTATTATTGGAGACCAAAGAAATGAGGGGATGGCTCTCAATCATAGCTCAGTAGTACCAAACAGCGATCATGTTAAGAAAACTTATTTTTCGAAATTGTTCCACAAAAATTTGGATCCGCTATAGTTTTCCTGTAAAGTATATGAATACCCGTAGCATCAATTGTTTTTTTTTCGAAATTTTAGCTCGAGAACTTTCGGTGATATAATGTAAGAAATTGGGTTTTAAGTAACATTTTCGAAAACATCTTGAAAACTACACCACTTAAATATATTAAGCAAACAGTTTTTCATCATAAAAGTAAAAGCCCGTTCAAGTAATACTTCCACAAATAACCCACACTTTATATAATTTTATTGTAGGCTACAAAACTTCAGCCAATAAAATTTATAGCAAAATAATTTGTTTTTGATAGTTCTAATTATTTAAATATGCAAGAGGAATATATAAAAGGGATTTTTATACAAATTTCCATTATAATGTTTTTTTTTTCTGTTCCAAAAATCTAAATTCGTTTAAAATTTTTTTAAATTATCCATATTTTAAAATAGTTCTGAAGAATAATTTTCAGGACCAGCAATAGTAGGCCTGTTTGAGATTTTTTATTTTACTATTGGTCACAGAAAATAAAATTATTCCATAACTTTAGGGTCCTACAAATAGGAAACTTGTATAGACCTACCTAAGTTATAAATGTTTAAAAGATTTGTTAAATAAGCTTTATCAAACAATATATTTAAAAAAAATTAAACCTACCAAGTGAACATAATGGGAGCGAGTGTAAACTGGTTTGGGGCTTTAAAGAAGCCATATTTCAAAAACCCCGTTTTTGTAATACACTAACTTTGTGCGTTCGATATAGCTAACATTTGTCTACACTACATTGTAAAAATAAACCTATTTTGAGATAAATACATTTCTATACTCATAGCGCTCAAAATTTAAATACAAAAATACATAAAACAAGCTAAATTTAAATGTTTCTAGATCTGATGATCTGTTTCATTAAACATAAATTTCGTTTAGATTAGATTTCAAATTATAAATAAACAAACATACACATAAAACATGTAAGCTATAAAATATGTAAATACTTCCAAAAATTTAAATCAAATTTACAAAAACTACAGTCAGATATAACGTCAAATATTCATTAAATACATTACAGTCATTCTTTGCAAATAAATCGCAGCGTCCCTTTGTTTAGTTATTTATCATGACAAATAGTTTGAAATACAATACATTAAATTTAGTAAACCAATTTCGGTAGAATTCAATTGTTAGAACTAAAATAAAATTTAAAAACAACTTTCCATCTATTTACAAAGTTGAATAGAAATAGGTTTATTAGGTTTTAAAAATTAGTCAGAGTCGGAAAGACTACAAGTGGTTTTAGCAACTAGAAGGTGTGATTGGTCCAAACACAATATTTATTCTCTCAGATAAAATTAGTTGTAACTACCATATGTTATTCCCTAAACTAAATCTTAAAATTATTAAATACGTAAAGTATATAAAAATTAGACCACCAACATGGATATAAGTTACTTACGATATGGGCAGTAATGTTAGCCCAAGGCAACAAGTAATGTTTTGATTTCAACTCAGAATTTTTCGAAACTGATAACCAAAATAATTCCGCTCTAGTTAAATATTCTACTTACTCTTGCGTTTTCATGAAATAAAAACTGTCCGTTTTCAAAAAATATTATTTCTAACACAAATCATTAAAACCAATTCCTCTTACCCTTCAACAACTATAACTATTTAAAACAATAAATTGACTACCAATGATAGTGATATACTAATGTAATAGCTTAATTCTGTCTCAACAACATTTTCTAATATTGTATCATATATACCTTGCTTGGACGACATTGCCGGCTGTCCGCAGCGCGCACTTTAACCCTGTTGAAGTAACCCACACAACTGAACGCTGTCTGTTACGTGTCTCGCTGCCCCGCCCCAAACACGCGCAGGCGCTCTTAAAACTTGATTTGCAATTAATACAATTCCAGAAAGGTTTGGAGTTTCTTTCAAGTTTTATAGCAGCGTTAAAATCAATCTTAAAGGTAGTACTGTCTAGCAAGATTTTCTTATTCAGGTAAAATAATGCCATGAATTATTAAAAAAAAAGATCAAGTCGCATATGTGTTTCTCTATCTAACACAGCATTCTTAACTAAATCACTAATAATCCTTATATATATTATTTTTCAAGTGTTTTTTAATCGCTAAGCGATATCTCCCAATTCTTCATCAAAATTAATAATCATTTTAAAGCTTATGTTCCCGCTATTGACGAAAAATACCTTAAAATTTATGTTTTCGTTAAATGAAATAAATTTATTAAAATATTTTCATGAAAATTCATATGATTCCTCTTGAAAGGCGCCATCTATTAACAATCTGTTTAACAGCTGTTAGATTGTTTACATTCTATATGAAAGTGTAATCTATCACGCAAATCAATCAAATTTAATCAACGCCAAACGTTAGATCTATACATTTTTATAAACTGTTATTTATAATACCATCGTAAATAAATAAACGTAATTAACTGAATTAAATCAGGTAAGTGTAGGCCTAACTTGCGAAATATTCGCACGTGTCAGCTAGTAAAGGCTTATTAAATGTAATCAATTTTATAATCAATGTTGTTATTAATATTTGAAATGTGTATTTTATACAGAGACAAATCTACTGTAGTTTAACTGCAGATTTTTTATAAACAAATATTTGAGCAGTCTCTCATGATTTAGTCACACTAAAAAAATAATACAAATTAAGAGAACTATTTTTGCAATTTTATCACATTAATAATTTTTTTACATTTAAAAGATAATTTCATGAAATATTATTTTTTTTACAAATTAACGTTTTTAATAATTTTGCATTTCTAGGATTTGAACATAATTAAAAAATTCATATAAATTTGGTTTTGAAATTATAGTTAAATGGTAAAATGAGTCTTCGCAAAAATATGTTCAGTCTATTCACATTTTGAAGAGTATTAAAAGCTCGATGTTGTTCATTGTAGATTCAATGGAAGCACATTTAATGATGGTGGGTGATTTTGCTCAGCTAAAATTACAAGGTTTAGATACAGCCAACGATAGTTGGACCCCAAACGTTATTTTAATGCTCACAATGGTACTATAACAAATTTAACACGAATTTAGTATATTATAATGTCAATCAATAGAAGTAATTTTCTAATTTTGTTAAACATTGTTACATCTAACCAAGGCAGCAGACTATTTCCCAAATAGACTCCGGTATAATATTCAATATAATTCGTGAAATAAGATTGCTGCAGAGTTTAGTAATTATATGAATAAAAAAGTTTGGGTGTGGATTTGCAATATATTTTCCAAGATTAATGATGGTTCAATTGAAACAATATCGGATGCGTCCGCGCTACCAGAAACATTACAGACTCTGTTCATTTAATAAGAATAGGATAACCAAAAAAGGCGAATTCTCAAAATTAGAACTTGTTCCTCTTGCGTGATAATATTAGTAATATATCTCTCTTCTGAATATAAATTCTAAAGTCTTCACTGCTTCATTAACTTGCGTCATTACATTTCAAATATGGCTGCAACGTTGAAGTATTTAACTGAACACGTATTACTGTATCACCTCCTAAATAATACTAAGCACTTAAAGTTATTTAAATTGCAGGTCGGGTTTCCGTAATACTAATAACTTATACACAAAACCTTATACATTTAAAAACCTTACAAATTTAAAGTATGTAACAAAAACTTTTACCATAGAGTACAAATACAACTTGGTTTTTATAAACCTGTTTTGATGAAATTCAAAATACCTGTAAATATTTATAAATTATTTTAATAACTAGTTATTGTAAAAACTGTCAATTGTTTTGGACTACCGTAACTAGTTAAGTTTCAAAAATGTGACGAAGTAAACTTATTAGTTCAACATCTAAATATGTTACAGACTAAACAAATTAACCAATTTTTACAAGTTATTAGCTATCTAATACGTGATTCAAGTTATAAGTTCAATTTCTTACCTTCAATAACGTATCCTCGCCCTCGTTAAAACGTGTTACAGCTGTTTGGCGACTCAGCACATTATCAAACACTGTACAACTAACTAGAAACACTTTTAAACTCACACGTGTTACGTACACATCTACGCCCATTGGGACGACGTCAGAATAAATTAAAAACATAAAAAACATCACAAAAATTTAAAAAGTTGAACATCGTTACACTTTTAGGCCAACATACACAACATTCTTCCTTGCCCAATTGTTTGAATGTTTATGTATGTTGGCCAACAAGTCAAGTGTAACGATGTTCAACTTTTTTAATTTTTGTGATGTGATTGTTTAATGTTTTTAATTTATTCTGATAACTTTCCAGTGGACGTGTGAGTATACGTAATGCGTGTGAGTTTAAAAAAAGTTAATATGGGTTTCTAGTTAGTTGTAGCCTACAGTGTTTGATAATGCGCTGAGTCGCGAAACAGTTGTCACACGTTGTAACGAGGACGAAGATACGTTATTGACGGTAAGAAATTATAGGCCTACTTATAAATTAATTATCTTAAATTGAAGCAAAAAGCAAAAACTTTTAAGATAGCAGATAAAAGTTAACTTTTAATAAAACTATTTTGTCTCAATATTATCTATAGCTTCGGTCCTAATTACATACTAAAAGAATGGTCGCAAATGAACATACTAAGCAAAATAAAATTTTACGAGCACTTGGATGTCGCCCAGTTTAAGCACCTTACCAGCGGCACTTTTGAAATATAAACACATTAAAAATTATCTCCTTACTGAACTTTACATTAGTGAGTAAACACGAACTAATTTTGATCCAGATTGGTTTATTTTACAGATTCCATAATATATTTGTACATTTCTATTGATATTGTTAACTTTTGAATGTTTCAAGGAACTTTTTAATTTAGTTTTCATATCATAGGTTCTGGCAGTGGAAATAGATGATGAGTCCTGCTAAAGCAATCTTCATTGGGACAAAGTCATTTCAACACATGTTTGTAGTCCATGTCGATCTATACCTACGCTTTCTCCTTAAACCTTCAGAAGTGATCGCTGAGAATTCTGTTTTTAGAACTACTGTAAATGAAACTTATGTTACTGATGAAAATCCTAGAGCCGTTTTAAATGGCGGATAACACATTTTTATTTTACACACTTAATCGTTTAGAAACTAAATTAATAAAATTGTGCTCGTTTAGATAAACTTGTATTTTCAAACCAAATTTGAGTTTTTAATGTATTAAAAATGCTCAATGTTAAAATGAATGAATGACCCTTTCTCTTTTTCTATTAACCTAGAAACTAAATTACTTACATTGTAGTCAAATCATCCTACATAGAACATTCTACGGATAGAAATTAAAAAATATTTTTAACAAAATTGTACATCTAAATTTAAAGTAGTTGTGGAAACGTATAAAGCAATCAACACCTGTGTAAAGTCTAGCCACCAACAACTTCAATTTATTTGGTTTGACAGCTGAGGGCTCTAAATTAAAATCAAATTTTTTACTAAATGCAGCATGATTGTAAAGTCATAGGCTTATTATAAAATGTAACAAAATACAAATTTATTATGTTACAAAATTACAAATTGTATTAATCAAAAGTAGACAAGCAAGTAATCAAGTTTTATTTACAATAAACTTTTACGTGTGAGACATTAGTGGCTCAGAAAATATCAAGCCGTTATTCAAGTTCTCTCCAAGTCTTGGGCAATATTTTTACTGTGACTGTTGAAAGTACGTAGATTAATTTTTTTCTTTCTCTTTAATTTGCCTATTTGATTTAAAAGTTGCGTGATAACCAGTGAGAAGGGATTCACTTGGTCCATTTCGGCTGATCCATAGATTAGGATTATATTTTGTAAAATTTGTTTTATTAAGAAATCCTCTCACAAACAATACTCAACATAATAAAGTGTTGCCTTCTTGTTAAAACAATATTCGCGGCTGGAACTCTTCTAATTGATCTTATGTATTGTGCCACGAGGAATTCCGTTCGCTTGAAACTCTATTGAATGGTTTACAGGGACTAGGCCTACATTAAAAAACCGCTATGATGGCATTAACTCTTTCTTCTATAAATCCACGGCTACATAAACGTTCCAACAGTAATAATAATAATTCCCATCTTCTTATTTTTCAGTAATTGTAGGTTATATTTCTTTTTGTTGATTTTATTGTAACAGCATGTTCTCTTCACAGTGTATTCTTGTAAAGGTATAATTTTAATTAGTAGATTAAAGTTAGTGTTTTGTGATTAAGGGCATGAAATTATGGTAACTTTCCTATTAATTCGCTTGATTCCTTAAGTCTAAAGAGCTGAGATTTCACAATTAGGAACAATAAAGCACTAACTTGCAATTCGATAACTTTCATTTACATGGTGAAAATAGGACAGTTACTCTAAACTCAATAAATATTAATTGCTATTATGCTACTCACAAAGATAGAGGTCTGAAATATGGCACATTTTATTCTTAAGCGATGTAT
>JAGFPH010000789.1:15889-43597 GCA_018207615.1 Philaenus spumarius
AATGAAAGGCATACCACTCACTTGAATTTCAATTACTTGCTGCTAAATGATAGAAATGGAGTAACTACTCCTATGCAATAAACATAAGTTTCACTAACTTCTGGATATTACATGAAACTTCAAATTTAGTATATTTTCTTTATGAGTGATTAATACGAAAAGAAAACAACTTATTTCTATAACTTGTATCTCAATTGTAAAAATAAATCGACTATTCCCTGTCCAGGTCTCGTGATCAAAATTCAAACGAAGTAATTTTATATGCTGCACTGTTATGTGATGTAGTGTGTTATATGATGTAGTGATTGACAGATCAGGTTTACTGTTCCTCGACTTAAATTGTTCAGTAAGATAACTGCTCTAAACATAGTTGTGAGAACATAGATCCGTAATACAAGAACTTAAGAAGAAAATTTAATAGAACTACAGTTTAGTTTTTTTACATTTATTCAAACTTTCCTCTATCTGCTTTTTTTTATTTAACAATAATGTAGTTATTTGGTTTATTGTTTTAATATAAAATTACATTTCCAATTTAATTAAAATATTTAATATTCTCTGTTTGAAAGCCCCGTTTTCAATCACCCTCGCCCGCCTATCTGTTATATACATTTTATAATGTTTTCACTCAAGCAATAAGTAAAACATGTGTTTATCTATAAATATAATTTATTTATATAATTAATAGTAAATATTAAATTTAAAGTATGCAATAAATGGACAATCGTATTGAGATCAAAATTATGGGTTTTCAAAATGATTGTTAATGAACAAAAACCAAAAAACATCTGTTTTATTCGAAAAGTTCTTTTTCATAGATGTATTTGCTGAGAACAGTTCAGCTTTATGATAGATAATAAGTTCAGTCACACCCCTAAGGCGGATATAAAATAAAATATTTCCAGAGTCTATTCGAGTTGTATGACGGTAATATTTATTACGAAAACTAAATTGAAAAATAAATAGCAAGCAAACAAACGTTAAAAAAGTGACAGGGTTATGCGACTTTATATAATCCTCTCATTGAGATGGCTATTCGATAATTAGCATGATAATATTACAAAATATAAAACTTTAAACTATTCAGACAATGATTAAAAACCAATGATCAATAATATTACATTCTTAGAATAGGCTACTTAGAATATATTTTGAGATAGTAAATCGACAATTTAAATTACAAGGGAGTGTTTTCTTTGACAGGAAATTAAGCTCCACCTTCAAGTCTTTACCCTCATCACAGCCCATCAAAACTTTCATTCTCTCCTCACTCCTAAACTCTCAAACAACCAAACCACGGAGGCTTGTAAACTTAAATATACTTTCAGTAATTAAATTAATTATGTAAATGGCTTATTTGCTGATCAGTAAATTTTATTTTGGAATATGTTTTTATTGTTACTATTTCCTCAAAATATATTATGTTTACTCTGCGTATAAAATAGCACAACATAATATACAAATAATAATAAAGTAGTGGTAGGTGATGTACAAAAATTTATTTGGTGGGGAAAATTGGCTCAGTATGGGTGGTCACCTACCTCAGTTTGTTTAGTGGCATCATTGTATTTGGATAACCTAATAGAACTCCGATCCAATGCACTATTTCAATCCACTGGAAATTCGACAATAGTGGCGCGATCTATGGCGGAAACGACGGAAGCGGTGTGTACCACCAATGCCTTGAATGATTTCTCTCTAGCGCTACCCCGCGGCGCGATCATGCAATATTTTCCCGACAACCTTTTTTTCGCCACACAGCCGCCGTATGCATGCATGATCTATTTTATTATTCATGATCTATGGTGGCATTCGGCCGCACCGATACCTATAGAGTCTACCGGTAGCTACCGATGAATGCGGCCGAATTCATTGTTTGCCTCATTTATTAACCATCACAAAATAACCACAACAAATTATTTTATTCCGCTTTACAAATTGTCAGGCCACATGCTTTCTTTTGAACTGTGCGAAGTTGTTAAGCTCAATTTTTTCACAATAACAGCTCTTTCTGCCAAGTATTTAGTGCAAATCCATTCTTTTTCAAGTTAATACAGATATTTTTAAATAATATAGTTTTGCTATAGACTAGGCATTGAGATATGTTAAATCTTTGTACGTTGACTGTATAGTAATTACTATTAGGCCTATATCTTACTATTATTAACTTTATTATTGGATAGCAAACTAATTTCTTAATTTCCTTATATATATTCGTAGGTATAAAATGTTTCATACCGATCAATCATTACGCCTATGAAAAATAAATACCGATTCGTGGAAACTTGTTCATTCTAAATTTTCGACCTGTCAGAAAAACAAGAAAAAATACAAAATTATATGTTCTGCATAATTTAAAACTGGTAACATACAACATGGCATGTATACTTTAATCAATAACTTTTTAAATAAAAGTTGATAAAAACTCCAAACACTATTGTTTTATCTTCTTCCTAGGATGAAAATTTTGAATTATGAAAGGTTGCTGTGTATTGGAAGTACCAGCAATTGAAAGAGTGTAACTTAATATAGGTTTAACATCATTGTGTTAAGGCTAAGGTTAAATGACGTCTCTTTTTTATTTTACATGAAAAGAGATCTAAGAAAATGAATACAACCTATGTTTAAATCTGTACTTAATAATAAAACATACATAAATAGGTTAATAACATATTACATTTTATATGTCCATCAAGTGATCCACTCTATGCGTTAAAAACACTACAGAGGTTTCGGACGAATTTCACTCATCCACATCATCAGGTGTTGGAATTATCACTCACACAAGGTTGCCAAAACATTAAATAACTGTTACAACATTTAAACTCCACAACGCATACACAAAACACAAACAACGTACTGTATACATTTAAATTAAATTAGTACAACACTCAATGTTGTCAGCAAGAACGCCGAGTCAGAAATACCGATAAGGATCCCCACCAACCGTTGATGACATTCCTCCCTCCTTTGCAAAATCATTCGGTATTTTAAAGGCCGTGTCAAATATTATGTTAGAATTAAAAGATAATTTATCATTTAGGACATTATGAGTTTCCAAATTCTTTGAATACACTCGTGTATCTCTTATCGCAGAATTGTATCATCTTCATGTTGGTCTGTAGGTCGGTGTATTTATGATCGAAGTCAATAAGGTAGGCAGCAAAATTGGATTTTATAGAGTTAAGTTTAGATTTGAGCAAATGTTCCTTAAATCTCTTACCAAACGAACGACCGGATTGTAATATTTAGAACAGTCATCAAAAATCAATTTGTAGACTCCAGTACCAGTGAATACAGAATACTCTGTATTCATTGCCAGTACGCTCGGCAAAGTCTTTACTATAGACATTCTGCTGTAATTTATTATTTGTTCTGTAAGTCACGGCGACATTGTTTTTGGCCAATTCATTGAGCAAAGTATGGTTCGAAAAATTACCAAACTCTGTGGAGATAAACTTTTTCTTTGCATCATTTTTCCGCAATTCAGGCTTTTGTATATTGTTTTTGTTCTTATTCCTAAGTTTATGAACTATATTATCAATTGTGGAACTAGTGTGGCCATTTGACACAGCTATATTAATACTTCATTATCGAAGTCGTCCGCAGAAACACGTAGTGACAGAAGGCTATGCACAAAGCTGTCGTATGCTGTCCTTTTGTGTTGTATAGGACGATGAAAGTTGTTGTGTATTGGTATGGCCTGGTCTGTAGTGGTTGGCTTCCTGTATATTTTGAATCCGAAGTGATCAGAAATCTTAGAGATTATGACATCAAGGTAATTTAAGCATTCGTTTGATTCAATTGCAAGTGTGAATTTTAATTTAGCACGTAATTTATTCAGGTAGTTGTTAAGAAGATTCAATTGTCTGATGGCACCATTAAATAGAACAATGATATCATCAACACACCTTTGGCAGAAAATTAACTTCTTATGGTATCTATTCTCAGAGGAACATATGTATTTGTTTTCTATGTAATTCAGGAAAATTTCTGCCATAATGCACGATAAAGGTGAATCCATAGCAAGTCCATCATTCTGAGTGTAAAACTCTCCATTAAACTCGAAATAATTTTGTTTTAGTACCTCAGTGATTAACCTCATTAATTCATTCATTGCACTGGCGGAAAGTTTATAGTATTTTTTTTATTCAATTGTCATGTAAAACATTAGTTGTTTCGTTTACAGGGCCGTTATTATACAGATTAACAATGCCAAACGAAGCTTAGTTTAAATTTTTTAAATTTTAAATCTTTAATTTTGTCTATTAATCTAAACTGTTTTTTAAACAGTAATAATTTTCGAGTTTTATTTCACTCCTGATTATTAGGTCTATTTTTTTGAAATTCTATAAGTATACTAGAAATTGGAAAAGTTTTACTAGTGTTCGTATTGGAATGTCTGCTTTGTGTATTTTAGGTAGGCCTTTTAAATATGGGGCTTGTGGTTTGATGACCTTCAATATATGATATCGCTGTCAGATAACAATTCAGTACTATTTGAGATCTGTTTGTTTATAGATTTGCTGTGGCTAATAGTGTGGTCAGAGTTCAATTTCGTAATTCCATTATTATCGATAAAATGTTTTACTTTGTCAATATAGTCAGACCTTTGCATAGTTATTATTGAATTCCCCTTATCTGAGCATCATGCACCATTAATGTGTGAGGCTGTTTGCGATTCATGTTTGAACCTTAAAAATGTGAGGTTATGAGTTGGGATGGTTGAATACTCTTTTAATTTTATTTTTTACTATTACCCTAGCCGAATTTCGTGTTTCAACATTGTCTAATGATTTCAATGTAGCTTCAGAAGGTAATATTTCCAGATAAGGTAATAAGAAGCCAGATATTTTAAGGAAAAGCAATTAACCGTAAAAATGACTCTAACGTGAAATTTTGATTTAGCAAAACGTCCTCCAACTTTAGATGATGATCATCAACATCTTTTTAGGGTATACCACCAGATTTAAACTTGGTTTTAAACTTCCACCAGAAGAGTGGGGTTTTCAATATACATAAAATAACAGACTTATACCAAAGCCCATGACGATTCCCCTGCTCCAAGTGAACTTCTCCTACTAATAACTTGCAATTGTAAAACATTGTGTGTTACAAAATGTAGCTGCCGTAAAGCTAGGTTCGATTGCACATCAATGTGTGGACACCGTAGTAGATTGCAATTTAAAAATTCTTCGGACCATACCGACGAAATGTTAGAAAATTACCCTTTATAAAAGACAAAAAAAAATAAAAAATAATAGTAATCATTAATAGTATCCGCTGTGCAGGAAATAGTCAGTTATCTAAAATATACTATTCCTGAGTTATTTACTGCAAGACGTAGGTAGTTATAGTCAAGCAATTAAATAGTGCCTAGGCAATGAAACTTTATTCTTTGTATCAGTGATAAAAGTGTACTAAAAACTGTAAATTGGTAATGAAAACTTAAAGTGAACATTAATATATTGTTGCTCCATTCCAACTGAATGGCTATTCAAGATCATGAATACGAGTATATGCACCCCTCTTGCTTTCCCACA
The DNA here is from genome assembly GCA_018207615.1 of Philaenus spumarius. Taxonomy (NCBI): domain Eukaryota; kingdom Metazoa; phylum Arthropoda; class Insecta; order Hemiptera; family Aphrophoridae; genus Philaenus; species Philaenus spumarius. The sequence continues at coordinate 21,433 of JAGFPH010000789.1, forward strand.
CCTCACCCCCTCCGCCACCTTGCAAGAGCAGTACTCTAGTTAAATGCCTACAGCTCGAAAAATAATTATGTTACCGGGGTGTTCTTTCTTTTATTTTACTCCTAACAATATTATAAACAAATTATGTTGTATTCACTTTTTACGTAGATGACTTAGTTTAGCGGTAATATTTAAACATATACCGAAAACTGTCATTGCAATAAACAAAAAGTAACTTCAACAAATTATAACTTTTTACCAATCGTCATGGAAAGAAATGGTTTGAACAAAACTTATAGATAATTTAATTGGCTTTCAAATGATGGGTCTAATAAACCTTACCGTTAAAACGATGGCTTCATAGAGAGCGATGAAGCAGTAATGGACACTGGGGGTCGGGACTTTGTGTTTTGTTAGTGTATACTTTGTATACTAACATCCTGCAAAAATTCAGCTTTCCACTAATTAGTTATTGACTGGGCTAACAACTGACACAATCAGTTTCAATATGGTGTAGGTTTTGGTTTGAGACAGGGCCATGAGGTGTTGCCAAACTGGTGGGTATTTCACGAAATTCGGGGATTTTGAAGGGTCTGTGGGGAATGGATTTTTTGGTCTGTGGATTTTTTTAGGAATGGTAAAAGGTGGGGCATTAGTGGAGATTTATATCTTAGGGAACTAATATGTAAATAATAAATTTTTGGGCTAATATTATCAACTAATTTTAGATGTTACACTATCTATGGAGAGCAATACAAATGTATAAAGTGTACTTATGCTGCGTTCTATTGTATGTATTACATGTCATACAATATACTGTAGGCCAACATACATCAAATATATTAATAAGGCTGCGTGGATGGATGTAGATATTTAGAATTCAAATAATTACTGTTATACATGTATCTAAATACTGTAAAGAAAAGGAAGACAGGAAACCGGATGTTAGTTTTGTTTAGTGAAAATATTAGTAAATTATTTAAGAAATAATTAACTTAGACAAATGTGGATACTAAATAAATGATTGTGTAGATTTATTAGTCCAAAGATAAAGAATACAGTAGGCTACATACACTTTTTTTATGTTATTTTATGGTCGTAGGCCTATATTTTATTGTGCTGAAAAAGAAATAATTTAGATTGTTATTAAAAAGCTACTAAATAAATAATAATTGTGAATAATCCACCGAGAAAGGCTAAAATTAATAGTATATCATTTTATTACATATTTGTACAATGTATTATTTATTATTTATATTTTATGTTTTGGACATTGTGTTATTGGCTATATCAAAATAAATTTGTTTAGTGATTTTAAAGCTTTTGTTTACATATGTATATTTATTTGAATATGATACATTTAGAGTACTAAATTCGCAAGGAGTTTCTCTTCTACTCACAACACTTTTATCACAATATTATCACAGCAATTTATCTATGGCTGAATATTTAATAAATATTTGTTTTGACAGAGGCTATGTGAATTAGTAATCCTAGATTTATTAAAAAAATGAAAGCAATCGCTGAACTGCCGACAGAAGTGAAAACTGTAATGAATATAAATCGTTGGTCATATTGGTTAGTCTGAAATTTCATTATTTTAACACTACCGAGCAGTGGCGCAACGACGGGGAGGGGGAACGAACGGGACCTGTCCCGCATTAGGTCTTTTTAGTAATGTGGATTTTATTTAAAACTAATCGACCGTTTAATAAGTAGGGATATTCAATTAAAAATTACATTTATGATTAAATTCGTGATGTGATCACGAAAAAGTCATCGACATTTTGGAACAGTTTTGGAAGTTTGAGTCCCGGCGGTCTATTTCATGAGTTGACTGTATACAAGCGCTAATAGCGCCGCGTTGATAACGCTGAAAACCGGGCGTTAAATTCCCAAGTTATCGGGATGTTGGTAACGCGTCGACAACGCGGATCCCGTGTTATACACCGTGTTTTGAGGCGTTGTCAACGTCGCGTCCCTCACTTCCAAAATGGACATTCTTCAGTTAGGCTGTCTAGGAGTATTACAAATAATAGAAACATAATAATATGAGGAATTGTGTATAAGGAAGGTTAGACGGCGGGGTACACAACCAGTGCTATCCATAGGAGTAACCAGGGGGGTTTGGTGGTTATAAACCCCCCTCCCCCCATTGAACAATTATTTCGGACTTTGTTTATACAGTATTATAATACCTAACTTGCTTTCAACACCTATGCAAATGTTAAGCTACAATAAATTATCAATATATTGCTGACATTATCTTTGGTTGAATTGGGCACTGACCCTTTATTTTATATAGATGCAGTGTAGTGTATCAAAGTATAGTGTTCTAAAGGCAGCACACTACGTTTTCCGCCACAGATTATTTGCCGTCGCCGTCATATCAACAGTGGCGAGAAGGAGAGTATTAGAGCATACACATTCGTCGGAAAAATAAACGATCTGTTTATTTGCAGCTGACGGTAGCTGTGCAGCCGCTCACTGCCATTACAATCAATGGATTTTCCATCTCTCCACCGAAACAGTGACAAAATTACCATGTTTGAAATTACCATGAATGTGGAAATTACGCCAATTTTCCTTATTTTAGTATATTTTCGTAGATCCTTCAGACGCGTGTGCAGTTCGTCAAATGACGAAACCAACATTCTTAAATAATTGAAAAATGTTCTTACTACAAGACTGCTGTCAAAACTATGCCAAGTTTGAAACGTAATTTAGGAATAGAATATACTTTGCCCAAAAATGAAATATTATTATAACAAAGTGTAGAGAATAAATCAAAGAATTGAACTGTATACTTGTAAATTATCTTTTCATAAAAGTGTTTGACTTAGAATTATTTGAATAACAAAAGCAAGGAGAAATATAGAAACATCCCACTCATGCTTGGTATACAACGGTCGGATATGAAGCTGTATGGGGAATAACCGTTAATTGAAATTACAGCCTTGGTTTGAAAACGTCAATCTCATTCCCACGCTCATAGACAACAAGCCTTTTGAGCAAAACATATTTGGTTCACAGGAAATATTAGCTTGAAGCATTCTCTACACATACATATCAAAATATGTCTAAAAATATACTTCTATCACACAGATATCACGTGTAATTAGTAAGGCTGTTTATTGGTTGGAAAACTGACCAATTGCAAGGGTCTACAAAACGCCCCACAATTTTAGAACTATTTGTCAGAGTTTTGATTGGATGGCAGTTTTAGATAGGGGAAAGTGTGATGCATCCATCAGTATATAGATATAACTCAGAAAAAAAATACTGGGCGGACTTTAGGGGGGGGGACATAGAACTGGAAATTAACTGTCATTTCGGAGTATTTCATTCGCGTGACATTTGCTTTTAGAAAAATCGAAACTAAAATGATGGTTACGTATCTAAATATACGTAAATATACGTGATACAATCACGCGTTACAAATGTGTTGTCGTAGCCGGGAGTGACCGCACGAAACGTGCGATCTGCCGGTTTTAGGGTGAAAATCCCCACCCCCCCGGTTGTTGTAACCCCCCCCCCCCATACGGTCGTCCTGGTTACGCCTATGGTGTTATCAAATTGTGTATCCAGGGGTGCCCAGAAGGGGTTGATATGGCGCTCAAAGCACCATCAAAACAAATTTTGGGGGGGGGGGTTTGAAACTAAATGAATGTGACAATTTGTGAATCACAATCGAAAATTTGTGTATGAATGGTAGGATGAAAATAATAAATGAATATTATTGGCAAATGTATTGTTATTGTATTATAGGAAGTGCAGTAATTAATCTACCTATTTATAACTAATGTATTTTTTTGTTTATTATCGCCGTTGTCAGTATAATCTCTCGGTTTCAGTAGAATCTTGGTGTGGCCAACCTCCCTTTACTTCCCATTTCCTACAGCCGCGCGAACTTGGAGCGTTGAAAAGGGCGTCCAAATACAAGTGTCAAGAAGTGTTATGTAATACGGTGCACCGCAATTGATGCATTGTAAAAAGAAATATTCTTACACTTTTAAAGACAATATAGACATGAAATATAAATTGATTGAATTGAAAGAAGGTGATGGTCCATAGACACCGTACATTGAGACAAGTCGATCAACCAATGCCAAAAAACTCCCGAAGAAAGGTAAATTAATTACTACGGCTCGTATTAAAATGCCAAAGTATTACAATTTTGCGAAAATTCTACAAATTTTACCCCCACTTGTTATGACTTTTCTCGATGTTTTCAAGGTCTCCGAATACGATAAAGCAATAATAAAATATTGCGTGTCTGTCTGTGGACACAATATATGCACTCACAGACATCGTAGAAAACTTCTCTGGTGGTGCCAAAATCTTCATAATTTTACTGCGGAGAGTTGAAAAGATTTTGACAGCAAAGTGACGTGCGTGACAAAAATGTCACATATTTGAGTATTTAAAAAAAAGCACGAGCCGAAGTCTCGAAAAAGTGTTTTATCTTTTCATCTCGTATTCATAATATTGCATTGCAGCTAAATATTTAATTGTGCAAATACTTGACAGTCCGGTGTTATACATACTTACACACTATACTATAGTCCATTCCACCAGCCGTAGCACCTGAGAGTAAAGGGTCTCCTATTGCGTTCATGGGTTCATAATGTATTTTGAATTTTTTATTTGGTCAACAAACCATTCTTAATCTTTAACCAATTATCTTTGCGTACGCCTACACCGAACACATTTAGAGCTTCTATAACCTAATATTGCTGTTAAATTAGCATTTAACATTAATCATCCATGACAAGTAAACCAATTAAGAACTGTTAAAACCGTAAAGAAAGAGCCTGTAAATAGAAACCCTCAAGACCTGACATCAACAGCTAACCCGAAGACAACATCAGGATCAGAAGAAAGGTAAACATTGTGCAACAATATGTATTGCAATAAAAATAAAAGCTTACTTTAGTTAGTTACTATTTAAACTTTGAAAACTAAATCATTTTTCTAATTATTATAGAAGAAGGTAAAATGGTGTGCAATATTTTGCATGGATGATTTAAAAAAATATATATACATTATTCTTAATTAGATTAATTATAGGTTATTGTATACAACGAATTTCAAGTTCTGAACCTATACATAACGAATTTTTTACTAGGCTGACCCTACGTGTTTTATTTGCACAATTTACATTTTATTGCAATTTATTATTGCACTCCAAGCATTATGAAGTGAGGAAAAGTGGGACAAAATACCTAATGTTTATCAACATTTGCTTACAGCAATAATTTGGTCCTGACACTGAAACGAGGCCTATTAAAAGGAAAAGGTTAATGTTGGAGCTGGCAATTGATGAAACAATTTTACAGAACCAACTAAAAAACTGATGGTTGAGGCTTTTCTTTGACTTTTGGATTCCTTCTGCTCACAAATTGAAGACCGATTTCCAGAAAAGTTATTGACAATGGTAAATCAAATGTCACATTTTCCTCATGTTGAGCTTGAAAAGGGACAACTTTTTAACAATTCAAGCGTAGATGATCTAGGTTTATATTACAACATTGACAGTGAACTCATTCTATCAGAGTTGGAAACATTCAGTAGTTTTTACAAAGTAGCGTATAAAAGAAATAAACATTTCAGACATCCTTCAGACATGATAGTTCATCAGAAGGCGAGATGTCATCAAACCAAGAAGAAGCATTCTCAAATTTAACTGTAATGTACAGAATTCTTCTTTCTTTGGCAGCCACTAGTTGTTCTGCCGAGAGAACCATGAGTAGACTAAAAATTGTAAAAATCGACTTCACAGCAGTATGGGTGACAAGTAGTTGTCTAGTCCATTAATTCTAGCCTCTGAGAATGACATTTTCAAAGCAATTCCAAATGACGACATAATCAACCAATTTGTATTGACGACATAAAGAAGAAAACAACTTTTATTGTTTAAATCGTTCAAAGAATCACAGAAGATAGAAGAAATAAATATTAAATAGAAAACTGTACAAACAATTTCATGTTTTACTTCTTAATTTCTGGACTTAGCCAATGTATTAACAAAAATACTGATTTTGGTTGCTAAGATCTTCAACTTTGTTAACTTATTCAGTTGTACTTTATCATATTAATTGTTACTAACACCCTGTACTGTTAGTAATGCATTGTTAGAATAAACTATTTCTTATACTGTTAAATATTTTTTATTTTACACTACAAAATCTCTGATTCCTGATTGGATTAATATAGCAGATATGAACAGTGCGCTAGGTTCAGGTCATTTACCGTTACAATACAAGAGCTACTAAGGTTAAGGTTTATTGTTTATAAGGGGGTAGTCACATTTGTAGGGGGGAATGGCCCATGAGGCTTGGGGGGGATGGGCACCCCTGTGTGTATCAAGCTTCGGCTGTACTTACATGAGCCGAGCGGACCCGGTCCGTCGCTTAAATCCGTAGTAGTGGCTAAACTAAATCTAAAAGACCCACACCATTCCGACTTGTATCGGAAGGATGAGCGCTCATTCCACCTCACCATCAGTTAGTCTGGATTTCCTGCTACTTCTGTCACAACTACTGTGAATTGCAAAAACCATCATGGAAGAGACCGAACCTGATGGTCGGTACCTGTGGCTTTATCTTCCTGACCAGTGTGAAGCGGAGCCGAGTCGACCAGTTCCGGTATGCTCTCAGAGTTTGAACAAAATTCGGCTCTGCGCGGGTCGACTCGGCTCGTGTAGATATAGCCACTCCCATTTAAATACACAGAGAGAATACCCCTGAAAAAATTCCTCTCCGATAGGCTCGCGTAAGTATAGCCGTAGCTTTAACAGGACAGTTTAACTTAATGTTTCAATTGTGTATTGCTATAATCCTTTTAATTAATTTCATATAGAGGTCGCTTTTATTCGATAGCGTAAATAAATGTTTCTGTGTCAAACATGTTGCTACTTATTAAGTACACAATAATCACTTTGAAATAAACAATAACTACTAGAATCTTGGCAAAGTAGATACTTGCAAAATAAATACATATGACCTTTTTTATTGAAAAATACCTCCCCTACGCAGTGGTATTTTTTATTTTTCTCTATCTTCATCTCAGCTCAAAATATTAAGGATAATCGGAAAAAAAATGATAATCGATTTTTTTTCGACTTTGGGAAATCGATAGACTAGTAAACTTTTTTTTATGTTAATCTACATACTTTCAGGTACTTATAAAAAAAAATCAGCCGTATTGCAAATTACTGGTAGTTTTAATTATAGCAGAGCGTGTCGAGAAAATGTAAAATCCGATTCACCACCCGCAAAATTTTTTTAACTCGATGCGCCTATAGAAGTTTACACTTCAAAAATAATACCTAATAGTGTTAATATATAATATGGTATGCAGTATTAAACTGTTTTTACATAAGAATTTTGGTCAGAACTACTGTATAATAAAACATAAAAAAATGTAGGGGAAGGTCGTCCGGTATCGGACACCTTAGCTTTTTTTTAAATAAAAAAAAAAGTATTCACCTGAAATTAATTTTAAAAGTCGTTGAAATTAACCTCAATAAATACTATATACATAACAAAATTCTTGTATAGTAATATTTGCTTTTACATGTTGTCATATAGGAAATAAAAAAAGTTTAAAAACTGCTATTTTTTAAAAGTGGATGGTGGTATCGGACACACAGGAAAATGTTGAAATAATGCAATGTTATGACGGGACAAGTAATAAATAAGTAAATTTTTATTACTGAAAAAGTATGAAAAGCACTACATTTATTTTGCTTGATTAAAGTTGATCAGTTACTGTTCCTTTAATTTGCACATATCGCAGAAATAAAAAATGTCACTTCCTTCTAAACTAGCACATTTTTCATGGGCCCACCCTTGGCACTTAGAGCACTGAATCCAATCTTCTTCAAACATTTCTCCACAAATAATGCATTCAGTCGTTGCCTGGTCATTATTTATCGCTTCAGCGCTGCAGCTTTCAAATTTTAGTATTTTTTTCACTTTTTCCTTTCCTCTCTTCCGTTTCAAACTCGTTGATTCATTTTTGGTAGGGTTCATGTTTACCATTGGATCTGTATTGTTCATCATTGGGTTTTTCTTCATCCTAGCATTTTCTTTCACAATTTTGGATTGTTTTTTGAATTCTCTAAGTTGTTTCTTTTTTTCAATTAATTCAATTTTTTCTTTTTTAATCCGTTGTTTGCATTCTACCTGGCTCTTGTAAGGGGTTGATGTTAATATTTCGCTTTTTTCACCACGGTTTCCTCGTGATTTGAATTTAACACTGGATTCATTGGGTAGCGGTGAAATGTCTAGCAACGCATTTTCACCTACAGGTGCATGCGCTTGAGAAGTTTTTTCTACCGCCGGAGTTGACAGTGAAGTCCGCTCATCATCATTTTCATTGAACGCCGGGGTATGATAATCTGAATCTGTGAAGAGATCTAGTAGATTGTTGGGGCCTTGACTTGTAGATGGTTCAGACAAAGTTTCTTTATCAACATTAACTTCTTTGTTAACATTTGAAGACAGCTTATCTGGATTCACAGCACCACTCTGGTTTTCTTCATCGTTGATGAGGGAAGCACAAAAATCCAAGTCCGTGAAAACGTTTCCATCAAAAGGATGGATTCCTGTGCACTTGAAACCTGACTGTGCTAATTCCATTCGGCAGATTCTCGAAAATGCCACATTAACCAGGCCAGCTATGTCTTTCAGGGCTATTTTTAAATTAGGGTATTTTCTCATCCACAAAGCACATGCTTCATTGTATGCATTTTTGAACGGCTTCATGACTGCTCTATCCAAGGGCTGCAACTTGTGCGATGTGTGAGGGGGCAAGCTGAGCATATGAATATTATTTTGCTTAGCATAGCTTATAACATTTAAGTCCTTATGGCTGGAGTGTCCGTCCAATATTAATAAGACAGGATTTTTTTCGGACGGATTGACTCTTTCAACAAAAAGTTGCATCCACTTTAAAAACCCCTCTGCTGTGATCCATCCACTTTTTTGTCCATCAAAAATACTCCCCAAAGGCGCATCTTTTTTTAGCTCCTGGTCAATTCGAACCCGGGGTTAAACAAACAGAGCGGGGACAAATAGATCACCCGTTGCGTTAATTGACAAAAGAATTGTCACGTTTCGGCCCCTTTCTGCCGACGTCAACTTGCCTACTTGCTTTTTATCCTTGACTGACATAACTTTAAGTTTGTTGTCGTGGACAACAGAAACACCAGTCTCATCAGCGTTAAATATGTTTGATGGACTAAAATTATGTCGCTCAATTAATGCTGACAAATGATCAAAAAACCTTTTTACTTGAGCTTTGTTGAATCCAGCAGCCCTTTGCAGGCTAGTGGATTCAGCAGTCCTCAAGGCTAAGTCTTGATGACGGCTCATAAAATCATAATAATAATCTTTTCCAGCCATTTCTTTTTCCTTGCTGAAACGATGTTTAATTTTAATTTTTTCTGCTAGCTGGTAGACAAGCTTTAAAAACTCCTTTCTGGTAAGAGGCATTAGCTGGTTATCCAGAGTTTTCACATGGTTATACAGAATTTCTTCTGTTTTTTCATCGAACGTTCTTTGAAATGTACCCTTGTTGGCAGTGCACGGCTTAGACGTAACTTCTCCTCCCCCAGAAATTATTTTTATGCGGTCTCCTAAAGTACTTCTTGGAACAGAATAGGCATCACTCGCTTCCCGAATACTTAACTCTTTTGAAATAACTTTTTCCATAGCCTCTTTCATGTTTCCCTCCAACCATTTTCCACGAATTTTGGGCATTTTTATCTAAAAAAAAAAACAAACGATGATGTTAGACACGATTTTTGAACATAGATTTCATGTCCGATACCACCCTACTCGACTCTGTCCGGTACCACCCGACAGACAAGCAAATTGAAAAAAATTGCTAAATAAAAAGTAATGTCTCGATCACGATTATGCGCCTTAAACTAGTCGAGTACAATCTAAACTACATGTTAACAATGATAACAACATAATACACCTACTTGTTAATATCCTGTAACACAGCAAAGTTAACTTCATACACAGCGTCACGAGGAACAAACTACAAAATGCGCACTGGTAAACAAACCGCTTGGCACTTCAATCCAAGATGGCGAGGTCTCGTTCTCTCCGTCCTTGCGCAAGTGGCTAGCGCTCGATTGGTGCTGCTACTATCGGCATGCGCCGTAACTAACCACTGTCCGATACCGGCCGCTGTCCGATACCAGACGACTTTCCCCTACGCAACGTTTGGAGAATCTTAAGAAAAATTGGGGATTTGTGAGGAATTTTACTATGTGAGGGGGAATTAATACAGCGAAGCTACTGTGGCAACACTGCTCAACAGTCCAGTGTTGCCAGATTGGGGTTTTTTCCAAAAAATGGGGAAATTTTTAAGTTTGCGGGAAATATTGGAGAAAAGAAAATGGTGGGGAAAAGTACGGGGAATTTTTTTTATTACTGGGAAAAGTTGGGGAATAATATGTCTCAACTAGGTTAAGTTCTTTTTCGTGGCAGGGGCGGACTGGCCCACCGGCCAACGGGCCGATGCGCCTTCTTTGCACCCTTGTCAAAAAGTATTCTTTAAAATTCAAAGAATGAGCCAAGACACATTTCTGGAAAGCGAGAATAAACTCAGAGTAAGAATTTCGGGAAAACATAAAGTACGATGTGTGATCTGTAGTTGACACTGTACGTGTACCTACTACCGACTACCGAGTAGCGACTTAAAAAAGCTGGCCGCTTCCCGCGCCATTTTACGCAGAACCCGAATAAAAACTTCACAGTATCGGTGTCGTCTGTCGTGTCGTAAACCGTAGTAACGAAAACGTAAAACTTTAAAGTGTGTGAAGAATGTGAGCTGTAAATTATTGTGTCTCTTTTATTTTAAACTTAATTTGAGTCAAACGCTTCAATTTATTTGAATATTCATTACACAGGATACATGCACGTAAGTAGAATCGTAACATATTGAGATATGTTTCGTATTTATGTATCCTAACAATGTATTAACAGCCCGAAAAAATAAATTCACCCTAAAAAAAAATATAGTCTGAAGTTCTAACTTATAGTCTCTAATCCCAGTATGTTTCAAGCAAATATTCCCATTATGAACTATATATATACAGATTGTTGAAAAAGTCTGGAACCGGTTTAATATTTCGTATATAAAGATAATTTTAAGGTAGATGTGATTGAGGAAGCTACTCTATGTAAAAATACTATATTATTAAGCTTTCAAAAAATTTATCCGACATTTTGGATTCGATATTTTGAATGTGACTTTGTTTTTTAAATGGGTAGGTGATCATCTGATACATCATTTCGATGTAGAATTTCAAGAGAAAACCGACGGTGAAATTTACACATCCATATCTTTAACCGATTAAAAAGGCAACCAAAAACAAGGAATTCGTGTTTTCCGATTTTGACCCATTTTGCTGTACTATTTTTTTTTTAGTACTAATTACTATTATTTTTGGATTTAAAATTTAAATAAGCTTTGAAACGATATGCCACACAACGATATTTGGGAGTGTTTAAAATATTTGTGTATCAGCCATTTTCATTTTTCCAAAATTTATTTCAAATGTTTCAACCAAATATCGTTGTGTGGCATATCGTTTGAAAGCTTATTTCATTCTAAATTCAAAAATAATAGTAATTAGTATTTTTTTTTTTAAATAGTACAGAAAAATGGGACAAAATCGGAAAACATGATTTCGTTGTTTTTTGGTTGCCATTTTTAATCGGTTAAATATATGGATGTGCAAATTTCACGGATGGTTTTCTCTTGAAATTCTACATCGAAATGATGTATTACATGACCACCTTCCTATTTAAAAAAAGCAAAGTTATATTCAAAATGGCGGATCCAAGATGGCGGATATTTTTTTTTGAAATCTTAATAAAATAGTATTTTTACAAAGAGTAGTTATTTAATCACATCTACCTTAAAATTTTCTTCATATACGAAATATTAAACCGGCTCCAGACTTTTCAACACTCTGTATTTATATATTCTAACAATTAACATAATTCAAGGCCCGGAAAAAGAAATACGAATTAGTAGACCCTAACTTACTTTAAAATTCATCGTCTGATGAAGAACTAGTGTCGCTTTCTGACGGTTCATCACACGTTACTGGAGATTTACTTTCGTCGATGTATAGCCGTCCAATTGCCTTATCTTACCTTATCTTGTTTACTGTTCCGGATCTTCAAACGTGCCTATTTTTTTATTTCAGTAAAATCTTTGGGAAAACTTCGTAACGAGTTTGAATTTGAAGATGTCAAGACGGCTGCTAACAGATTTGTGTCTTTCATGACTGATTCCATCAACAAAAAAATAGATGAAGACCTTTCTTTAGATGCAGAGACAGAATTGTGCATTGAGACAGAATTGAAAAAAAAAGAATACAAATCGCCAAGAGAGTATAAGGTGATTGTGACACAAATGAAGATGCTTTTGTCAACTGAACTGAAGAAGACTAATTCAGGATAAAAGTGTATTGTGTCATTGAACTCGAGATTTTCAGATAAAAAATACTTAGGCCTATATTCGACCCTAGAAGATTTCCTGAATTTAAGAAAAATGAACTGATACCGTACCTTGGACAAAATTTGTACATTGATACAAAATGTAGACAGATAAAAACTGTAAGAACTTTAATACTTGTTTGAAGTATTGTCTGATCTAAACTTGACAATCGAAGAAAGTTTTTCAGATATAAAATCTAATAATGAGTCGAGCAATGATGAATCCGATGAAGAGGAAAATAAGACTTGCTCTAATACATCAGAATGCAAACAGTGTGTATCAAGTGTGTGTGTTCAATGTGATATATGAGTAGGCCCTAAAACATGTACTCTGTATCATTCCCTGAACTGAACTGGTCTATAAGTTTATTTTGATCATCCCTTTGACACAAGTTAACTGTGAGAGAATATTCTCTACACTCAAATTTGTAAAATCAAGACTTCGAGCAACATTGAACCAAGATAATTTAGAGGCTCTTATATCTTATTTAGAGGGCTCTATCTTAATCCAAATAGAAAGAGAGAGGACAATCACTTTCTTAGACAATGATGTTGTGATAGCTAAGCTGTGTGAAAAAAGCGAGAAAACGAAGGGTGTCTTGATGTATTGAATATACTTTGAACCAGAAGAAAAATCATAACTTAGTAGTTATTTTATTTTTTCACAGCTCAAAGAGTTTAAAGTAATTTATAGAATTATTTAATGAGATTTAGCTTTATAACATGGTTTTAGTTGTGTCATTTGTGTAAATAGTTTAGTTGTTGTAAGTCATACATTGTTTTTCAGAATTATCGCATACTTTCATTTCCATCTCTTCATTACAAAATCTGACAAAGTTTTAAGCCTAAACCAAAACAATCTTGATTAAGTTAAACTTTAGAAAATAATGAGAACAAAAAAGTATCAAAAACAAATTCACAAATGATAGTTTATTTTATTTTCTTAGTCGGCCTTTAGAACCAAATAATAAAACAGCCCTTTTAAACAATTAGGCTTACAGTTTGTACTCAGTCAATGCAAAAACAGTTTAATCAATAATGAATTGTTATTCTTGTTAACGCATGTTTTATATGTTAAATTATATCATGGAAATTTGATGTAATTTTACAGCGCCATTGTACAGCTGTTGCAGGTTGTAAACAGGAAGTACATGATTTATTATATCAAAGAACCTAAGAAACTAAGAACCTAAGAACTAAGAACAAAGAACTTAAGAAAATCATTTGTATTTTATTTACAAATTTACTTTCAGATTAGCATAAAATCGTGTGTATAGGATGTCATTTTCCATACCATCAGACCTTCTGATATGCGCCTTCAGGGGCTATTCAAGGTTTACGCCCTAATGAAGGACCCAGTCCGCCCCTGTTTCGTGGAGAAAGGTCTGTTAGTGTTAGGTTTTCGTTGGTTCTGCTGTGTTTGGAAGTGTTGACTACCTGAAAACCCTAACAATAAACTGCCACGCTGTTCATGCCCAACTCGTCTTGGTCGTTATTTTCTTGTAGTCATTAGTCAATGTCAAATTTATTTTTTAGAATGCAAGTACCGGTAGGTCATCTGTCGCGTCACTAGTTTCCTTTCGTGTTTTTTTCCGCCGAATCCATCTACAGTTTATGGATCAGTATGAAAGCGGGAAAACAGCAAAGGGCAAAGAATTCTCACTCCCGGTATCCCCAGTTTGTCAATCACGCTTAAACTTTTAACTTAAACATTCCATTCTTATCGTAGTTTCATTTCATTTCTAGTCGACTCCTAAATCTTGGAAAATTTTGTAAAAATAAAATTTACAAAATCAATTTGAAAGCAATTTTTTAGGTCAAGCACTTTGAAATAAACATTTTTTGTCTCTTGAAATTGTTTCTAAAAACTCTTCCTTTTCGAGAGATTAGCAACTTTATGTCAATTTATTTCAACACGTTTAGGGCCCCCATTTTGTTTTGGGTGGTCCGATTTTTATTTTATTTATGTCATTTTCCTAGTCTTAAATATACCTTTAAAATAAGGTAGGTATCACATGACCATAATTCCCATTTAAAAATTTTGAGTTGCCCCCAAAATCCCCCATTTTTATAGGACACTCAAAATTTCCGATTGCTTTAAAAGATACTTTGGGCTAAGTTAGTATCGTTCCCCAAAGGATATTTGTTTGTTTTAACAAACACAAAAGTTAAAGTGGGGGGTGGGACTTTTAAGACACCTGGTATAATATATACGGTACCTACATATAATAATTATATAATATATATATATGTTATCTTATGCTCTATAATATGTTTGGGTGATAATAATTTAATTACAATGAATTAATGTTATTATATTTATGCAATTAGAAAATTGGGGAATTTTTTCGAAATATCACTATACTGGGGAATTTTTATCTAGCTTATGGGGAAATTACGTGTGTAGGCTAGCATCTGGCAACACTGCTCCAACAGTCAACACTCAAGTTGGAACTATTGTAACTTGTAGTAAGTGAAGTGATGTGAGGGATCGAGGGATGTGATGTGCAGTGTTGCCAATGTCGGGTATTTTACACGGCATGCGGGGATTTTAGAACTCTGCGGGTAATTTGGCGGGGATTGGTTAATATCGGGTAATTGCCGTGTATTTGTCCCCTTCAGTGCGGGGATTATGTTTTTTTGCGGGATTAAGATTTATGTTAAGAATAATACGTTTTAATTAATAAATTCAATAATAAATGTAACATTTGCCTTAAATTTATTGCAAATGTAGCTTATTTAGTAAAAATTTCTGTTGTGGTTGTGAATGACTTTCTCTAGGCTCCATATCATACCTTTGCGTCTGAGCAGTTTCTCTATGGCAAGTGCAGAGATAATAATACCAAGAGCGTTGTTGCACAGAGTAAGTAATACCTTTTATCCTCTGTGGTTGTGGGCAAGTGCGTTGTGCTTTATTTATGCTAATTGTGGCAATTGTGCTTTGATTTTTGTTTGTTGTTGTCAGGATTGTCGGGTTTTAATATAACGCGAACGAGAGTCTGAGTCTAAAGCTACTTTTATCATTTTATTAAAAACACTTTTTAATTCACCTTTTGGCAGAATAAAAATTATATGTCCTTCTCATATAATTATATTATTTACACAGTTAACAATTTTTTAAAGCCTTATTCATTTTACAATGTTTCTAATTTAATTTATTTTATAGACCTAATTTGAATTTAACCTGTTTCATTACGATATTATTTAATTTGTCTTTAACATTTTATTTAATATTTTACAAAAATAATATTACTAGTAAGCCCCCGTGAAACATCACAGGCTGATTAATTAGATGCAGAAATACATAAATTAATTAATCAGAAATACATTATTTACAAAACCAACTATTTAAAAACAACATTAAGTTCTACTTATCCAGGCCTACTTTACTAATCTGACGGGGATTTTTAACTCGGTAAATGTGTACAATATAAGGATTATAAAACTGTAGGCCTATTTTGTTAAACATTTTTATTTACATACGTTATTATATATTTAAAGAAAGATAAAAATACTATCTTTTAATTGCTTTCTATTTCATATTGATAGATCAAATGATTTAGAAGATATTAATATTATAGGGAAGAAATTAATAATTAATTGAAAATGTTTATATGTTATACGAAGATGTACGAATGTTTCCGAAATTAAACGAATAGATATCTCTTCTTCAAATTAGTATAAACAAATATATTGATGGTAAAAGGTTGTATTTATATACAGTTTATAACCTCAATATAACGTTTACTATAGCATACATTAGTTCTGTAACTCATATTTAAAAAAAATCAACTTCACAAGATATTATAACGATTGAAGTTGTAAACATAACCCCAAACTATAAATAAGCTACACTGGGTTTGTTTAAGTATTACAGATGATGGGTGAAATCAGCTGTTATATTATATGTTACTCACGTACGTGAGTACACTCGCTTTTATAATAGTTAATATTTGCAGTAGATGTTTAATAACATTTAGTCTAATAGGTATATTTAATAACTGTTTGTGTGTGATTAAATTACTTTATTTTCTACCCAAAGGTTGTTTTTATCAACTCAATTTGTTTTCTATTTTTATTAAAATTTTATTTTGCTGAGAGTTTTGACGAATGTTGATTGTGATATTAATTTATTGATGATCTAATTTACCTATATATACTTAACTGCAAACTTCTGGATAATCAAATCAAAAATTTTACCTAGATAATTAGACTACCTAGTTTTCGGATATTTTAGCTCTTGCGGGTATTTTGCGGGGATTAACTTACCTATTGCCGGGTAAAAGCGGGGATTTTCTAGGGGGTTGGCGGGGAAAGTTACAAACTCGGTCTGGCAACACTGGTGATGTGAGACGTGAGACCGTGAGACTGTACGGCTGTATTCAATTTCCAGAACTGGCCGATAACCTAAAAGTAGTCAACTCGTTTTGATAGGAAATTTGTGTTCAATTAAAAAACAATTATAGATAAACAATAATGCAGGTAAATTACTCCTTTCATATTAACAAAATTGCTTAATTTCAATGTTTTAGGCCTACATCTGGATCATATAGGCCTAGGCCTAGTAGGCTAGGAGGTTAACTGAAAAAAGTTTAATTTGAAAGTTATTTTTGCATTGTTATGGAGTAAATTAGTTCACTTTTTATTCATTCCCCTTTACTTTATAAGAGAACAATTTACTAGTAGCCTATTAGGCCTATAATATTTGCTCTTGTAGGTGATGATAACCACTTAGGTATTTCGAAAAAAAAATATATAGGCCTAGGCTTATATTTACTCTTGTGACTACTACTGTAATTTTTACCATTTTGTTTAGGCTAGGCCTAGTTATTACATTTAATATAGTTTTTAATAATTAGGCTACTTGGTAAAAATGTAGAATGTTGTGACCAGAGGTTTTTGGAATTTTTTTAGGCTACAGGCCTATATTATGAAAGAACACGTTAAACTGACTGTATAAACAACAAAAATGCCTGCGGGAAATAAAAATTAAAGAAAATACAAGAGAAATAAAAGTTGAAAATCTAGAGGTTAATATCAGTATTTTTTGATATTTTAACACTAAATAAAAGAATCAAATCACTTAATACAGTAGGCCTACACCAATAATTATACCTAAACAATAACTTGACTTAACAAAATTAATGAAAATATATCATGAAAATGTAGCCTATGTGAATTTGACAAATAACTTTCCAAAACGTTTAGTTTAAAAACAATACCAATAAACCTTATTAAATTAAATTGAATACCAGCAAAAACCATGCTTGTGTTTAGAAGGATGATTTTAGATTTGTCAACGTTGCCATATTGAACATAGGCCCTACGTAAAAGTAAAACATTATAGTTGTTACCAATTATATTGTTTTATTTATATTAATAATAGGTTAATTACCTTATATATCATCCGTCAACAGTCCAAATTTTTCCTGTGTAGGATTACCGGTTTCAACGGTATACAGTCATCTTCAGATCCTTATTAGTTATTCTTACTGTCCGCCTGTTCTGGCATCGTCTTATTTACAAATTTGGCACATTTAAAACATTTTTCACATATATTAAGATTAGATACATGAAATAAACAAATACCGGTAGATTAGAATTATAACAAAAACCGAATGTAATTCGGCATACATGTTCGACCTGCACGGCAATAATAAACCTTCTCGTTGACCAGCATAACGATTCGCTGTAGGGAGACAGGGGAGCATTGAAAATAGGGGAGGTTTGACCCATATTTGAATTTTCTGCTCTAAAGCTGTCTAGGACTTTTTTTTAAACTGTCACATGTTATAATTGGAGGGAAACTATACTGTGCTAGTGGATGAAAGCAAGACACAACATTGTTTGTTTGTTCTGATAATTTGAAGATTTTTAGTAGTTTTCATGTAAATATTTGTCTTTATCTGTAAGAGTAGGCCTACCTATATCAATAGAAGTATTAAAGATAGCCCTTAGTTTAAGTTTTCAGTTTGAAGTCAATATAATTCTCTTTAAAACAGTGTAGTTATAAGTTACCTAACCTTAAATCTTGGAAGCTTAGAAAAGAAAAACAAAACAAAAGTGCACTTTGGGAGCCTTGACCCACTTGGCATTAGGGAGGTTTAACCCTCCCATATGGACTTTTAAACATTTTTTATGGAATTTTAAACCATATGGCTAACCCTCATTTTTATTAATTTTGTATCACCTTTTTAAAAATATGTGTTTTTTAATAATGCAATAAGTAATGTCATGATTGTATCAATACTAAACATGATTTTATTTACACTCTATTCATCTCGGTATAAATGAATAGGTCTATGACTAACAGACTCAATGTTTTTAAAAAACATTTGCCCTTTTTAAACGTGGCCCTAATAACAAGGTAGGCTAATATTTTCAGCTTTATATTGATTTTTTTTTAAATTAAAAGAATAAATATTATCTTTGTAAGTTAATCTTAATCTCCATGCACCCTAGATGTCTTGGATATTTTGAATTTGTAATCTTCAAAAGACTGTGGATAAAATGACTTGTGTCCAAAATAAATAAATCAAATAGGCTACTGTTGGAGAGGGTAATAGTGAAGATATGCCTAATACCTTGAATGGTATTCAACGAATCATAAGCCTACCATCAACATCAACCGATTTTAATGCAGGACTGCAGATTGTAAGCCCCGAAATGGTAATACTGTATGGTAAAATAGTTAGACCTTTCCCAAAAGCAGGTGCTAGAAAAAACATCAGAAAAGGATGGAAACCTTATTTTGACCAGTAGGCTACACCAGTAAAAGAAGAAATTGAAAAGGATCATGCAAGAAAATTAGCAAAAAGAGAAACTACAGGAAGAAAGAAGGAAGACTGAAGCAATAAAACCACTACGGAAGACGCTCAAGTTAGACGATGATTCCACTGACCAATCAGACGACATGAACACTGACTACAGCGATCCCGATCATTATCTTACTATCATTATTTGGAGGACCTTGCTGATTTGGAAATATTAGCAAAATTCAACTTGAGTATTGGAGATTTTGTGTTAATGAAGTTTTGTACGAAGCAAACAACGGCATATTTTGCTGGATCGGTTTCATATATAAATTCAACTTCTCATAAATATGAAGTGGTATTTCTACGAAGAAAAGACTCTGAACATTTTTCTTACCCTGACATAGAAGATCGGTCAGCTGTTTTGAAGCAAGATGTAGTGGCTAAACTCCCTCTCCCGCTATCAAGCGGTGGAACAGAAAGGGTAGCTCTTAAAATGACATTTGATTTTTACTTTAGTAAATTTGAGAATGTTGGATAGTGAAGTAAAGTTTATTTTACAATGTAATTAAATACTATATTTATAATAACCTAGTATTTTTTGTTTAGTTATCCTAAAGCCTGACTGAAAATAGGTGTACATTTTTACCTGCGGGTCATCGCTCCCTTAGCATGGGTCAAGCCTCCCTTACATGGGGAGGTTTGACCATAGTTACAGGTTTTTAAAAAATATATTATTTTCATATAAAATAATTTAAATTTCTATATGACAGTACATATATTGTGTGGTAAAATGTTTAACAAGCAATCTCTGATAGTGTTCACAAATATCTATCAAAAATTGAAAAATATGAAAATGTAAAATGCGGGTCAAGCCTCCCCTCTCTCCTACTATAATGTATCTTTATATGTCTTAATGTGTCGGTTTTTGTAATAATTCTAATCTATTTGTTTATTTCATGTTTATAATCTTAATATACGTGACAAATGTTTTAAATGTACCAAATGTGTAAATAAGACGATGCCAGAACAGGAGGAAAGTAAGAATAACTAATAAGGATCTGAAAATGACGGTATACCGTTAAAACCGGTAATCCTACACAGAAAAAATTTGGATTGTTGACGGATGATATATAAGGTAATTAATCTATTATTAATATAAATCAAATACACAATCCAGGAAGCTAAAAAACAATATGTTTGTATTGTTTTGTATATAACAACATAACATATATAAATATTTTAAAAAATAGCCTGAAGGGTTCTAATTTACACTCTCTAGTCTTAGTATGTTTCCAGTATGTAAACATATATAAGTTTGTAACATTTCTTAGTTAACTAAAAAAGGGTTTTAATTTCTAAACATAACTTATAATATAATGTATAGGCCTATAAATAAAAATTAGCCTGAAGGGTTTTAACTTACACTCTCTAGTCTTAGTATGTTTCCAGTACCTATGTAAACATATATGTAAGTTTGTAACATTTCTTAGTTTACTAGAAAATGGTTTTATTTTCTAAACGTAAGTTATATAATTTAATTTTCTAATATTATATAGGAGGCACTGGTAAACTCACTCTACTCTAGTTGCAAACAATCTGGTACCGCGTAATTAAATGGCTGAACATTCTACATGTTAAATCACAAAAGTGATTTTTGGTTTGTTAATTTGTTATGTTATATTTGTTTTTTAGATTGTTTATAATTGATTTCCCTCGATCGGTGAAATGTCTAATTTCATTATATATAAAGGAAAAAGTAATATTTAGTGTAATTCTATTAAAACCTATGGTCAACCTATGGTAATACACTAGAACCGGCTATTTTATTAACTTATGAGAAGAAAATGCTCTGGCGAAAGTTTACATTGGGATATTGAGGCAGAGGTGCCAACGTATACGCAAGAAATAGTCTAATATGTAATAGTAATCTTCAATTAAATTTCTAAACATCTTAAATAAATGAACACAAAATATAATTTACAAAAGTTTATATAATTAATTATGAACAGGAAATAAAACACCTTAAACTCAATTCGCAAAATTTAATTCCGGAAATATTAGACATATCTTTTCAATGACATCAAACTGCGCATGATAACGTAAATAAACACGATTGCTGTGGACTCAGTTTCAACATCACACTGTCATTGTCGAAGATAAGAAAACTCGTCAGCGTTGTTAAATTCAAACCTGCCTCTGTATGGGAGAAAGTGGTCGAACATTCTTCTTCGACATTTCTTTGCCTCATAACTCATAATAAAGAAGTTGTGGCTTGGATTTTTTAGCAAAATTATTATTTATCATTGATTTTTCAGAGGGTCCGATACTTTAGACAGTATTAATATTGATCAAGAAACATAATATATATATGAATATGAATCAAGTAGGCCTACATTTTGATATCAACAATGCCATCATTATACTAAGAGTACACTGTGTTACATTATTGTTGTTGGTATTTTCATTTTGTTAACCATACGAAGCACCAAAATGAACCAAATTTTCTGCACTTCTATACGCAAGAGTTAATCCAAAAAAGAAATGATTTAGGCTACCAGTTTGCTGCAGTTGCAAAGGTTCAAACTTACATAGGCCTACTAATGTTTGATTCACGTGCTCTATATGCTGCTACCCCATCTTCATTAATCTAACTGGCATACTAAAGTAAATGACGATAAGAAAAAAATGCAGACAACATTTATCACTAAATGTGACGATCAGGTCTGAACGCAACTTAAACATTGAATGAATCACTTATTTACAGTCTAACTCAAAATCTGTATAAGTTTATTATAAACAAATCTTGACTTGATCTACGAATTACCTGCTAAAAGTATCAATGGTACCTGACTACTATAATGAATTTCTTATAAAATATTAATTTAAATACTTGCCCCAAAG